>VXBP01003049.1:0-10100 GCA_013400115.1 Rhinopomastus cyanomelas | reverse complement strand
TGTGACCTGTCCTAGGGGATCCTGCTCTGGCAGCGAGGTTGGACTGGATGATCTCTAGACGTTCCCTCCAACCCTTGACATTCTGTGATTCTATGACGCGATCATTTACATTGGGATCAACGTTCTAAATGTTTTTTACTGTTTGACCCAAGTTAACTTTACAGCCACAAATTTACTGTTAGATATTTTGCTTTCCTTTACTTAAATGTTTTCTGTAACCTCATACAGACTCCTATAATAATTAATTCAGTAACAGAGCTTAGGGCAGCAGTCCTAATTAAGTGTGCATTACTTGGCTCCTAAGGTAATCACAAAAAGTTAGATGATTTATTGCTTTTACCATTATTTTCTTTTTCTGTAAGCAGTACTTACACAGGTACTCAGAGCATAGGGGCATTTCATTAACCTCACCTAATCCCCTACACTGTCTGCAGATTAGATATCTAGTATAAGTCTAGGACTCTTCTTCTTATAGGCACCTAGCAACAGGATGAGAGGGCAGGACCTGAAGCTGGGCCAGGGGAGGGTTAGATTGGATGTTAGGAAGCCCTTCCTCAGGGAAAGGGTGGTCAGACACTANCTTAACAGAAGTGGCCAGCCTGAGGACAAGGAATAACGGGGATAAGCTAGAACATAGAAGGTTCCACCTCAATACAAGGAGAAACTTATTTTCTGTGCAGGTGACAGAACCCTCACACAGGCTGTCCAGAGAGGTTGTGGAGTCTCCTACTCTGGAGACTTTCAAAACCCTCCTGGATGCAGCTCTGTGTGACCTGTCCTAGGGGATCCTGCTCTGGCAGTGAGGTTGGACTGGATGATCTCTAGACGTTCCCTCCAACCCTTGACATTCTGTGATTCTATGACGCGATCATTTACATTGGGATCAACGTTCTAAATGTTTTTTACTGTTTGACCCAAGTTAACTTTACAGCCACAAATTTACTGTTAGATATTTTGCTTTCCTTTACTTAAATGTTTTCTGTAACCTCATACAGACTCCTATAATAATTAATTCAGTAACAGAGCTTAGGGCAGCAGTCCTAATTAAGTGTGCATTACTTGGCTCCTAAGGTAATCACAAAAAGTTAGATGATTTATTGCTTTTACCATTATTTTCTTTTTCTGTAAGCAGTACTTACACAGGTACTCAGAGCATAGGGGCATTTCATTAACCTCACCTAATCCCCTACACTGTCTGCAGATTAGATATCTAGTATAAGTCTAGGACTCTTCTTCTTATAGGCACCTAGCAACAGGATGAGAGGGCAGGACCTGAAGCTGGGCCAGGGGAGGGTTAGATTGGATGTTAGGAAGCCCTTCCTCAGGGAAAGGGTGGTCAGACACTAGAAGGGACTGCCCAGGGCAGTGGTGGAGTCCCCATCCCTGGAGGTGTTGAGGGACAGCCTGGCTGTGGTCCTTAGTGCCCTGGTCTGGCCACTGTGGTGATGTTAGCCCCTGGGCTGGGCTGGATGAGCTCAGAGATCTTTTCCAGCCTCAACAATTCTTTGATTCTGTGATTTCAGAGTAAAAGAAAAGCAATTTATTAATCTTGGAATATATCAAAGATGGAAAGAATGAATCTTTTGTCTGGGGCTGCTCTCAGTCTCCTCTGACAAACCTCACACTTTGCAGTAAGTACCACATTGCATAACTGAAAGAGAAAACAAACAGTACTTGGTTGAAGGAGTCACCACTGTCAGAACAGTTGTCTGTGTAACAGCCACCCTGTCGGTCTGTCTGTGCTTTACTGTCCAGATCCTTACGGTGCATTCGATCTTCTTCAAACTTTTTAATCAAAGACTCCACCACAACCATCATGACATTCTTCAAGGCATGCATCATTTCTCTGTATCTGCAAAGTAAAGATTAAATTAAATTAAAATAAAAAATAAATTTCTTTTGCATGAATAACTGAATATAGCATCATGCTCCTTAGACCTGAACTCACTGAATTTACAGAAATTGACAAAGGAAAAACCAAAATGAGCAACAAAATATGCATGTGTCTCAAATGCTTCAGATAACTAGATTTTAACATTATAACAAAATTCCTTTTTCCCCTTCTAAAACCAATCCGTGCAATAGCACTGACATAACTCTGTCCCAAGGAGGAACTATGTGAATCCATCAGAAGGCAGAATGTTTCTCTGAGAAAACAGAGCAGTTCTCACTCTGTTAGTGCTCATTTCTTCACGATCACCCATTTTTACTTCTGTTGTAACCCTTAAGCAGAACCAATACAAGTCATCATCCTGATCCAAGGAAAATCTTGAGTACAAGTCACACACACAAACAAAACCAAGGTTTTTCTACATAAATTGACTAATAAAATCCACAACAAAGCAATTCAAAATAAAAGCTGCTTCAGAAAAGCACCCTCCTGTAAAATGTCAATATTTTATTGCAAGGTGTTTTTTATTTACTATAATGTGCTTTAATATCCTCCTACCTATCAAATTAAAATATAAGATTCATACATATTTAGGTAATTGGATCTTCTTCTACCAGACTTAATGAGCATGAGAGCCCTACGATACTAATCCTCATAACCACAGAATCACAGAATTACTGAGGCTGGAAAAGACCTCTGACATCATCCAGCCCAGCCCAGGACCTAGTATCACCACAGCAGCCAGACCAGGGCACTAAGGGCCTCAGCTAATCTGTCCTTAAACACCTCCACCACTGCCCTGGGCAGTCCATTCCAGTGTCCAATCACCCTTTCTGTGAGGTAAGGCTTCCTAACATCCAACCTAACCCTCCCCTGGCAGCTTCAGGCCCTGGCCTTCTCATCCTGGTGCTGGCTGCCTTGGAGAAGAGCCCAACCTCCACCTGACTTCAACCTGCCTTCAGGGAGTTGTAAAGAGAAAAAAGGTCCTCCCTGAGTCTCCTCCAGGCTAAACAACCCCAACTCGCTGAATCCATGCTAAAATGTCTTTTCTAGGTGAAAACAAAAGCCAAGCAAGTTGAATAAAATCTGTTTTCGAATGTAAATGACTGTACTATGAAAATACAGTACATATCACCAAATAATTAAATTCCTTAAAATATTTTTCTCCACAAATACTTGTAAGCTACCTGCACACTGCCATGGTAAACGAGTCATTGCAAAGAACAAAACTGGAACCTTCAAAGATACTGGAAATCTACAGAGACCATCCCAGTGAGACCCTATACTTCTTGGCCAGATTGTTTGCAGACAAACACCAAGAAAAGGACCATAGAAAAGCAGGGTCCATAAAACATTTCTGTGTACATCTACGTAAGAAACCTTCTGAAAACAAACAGAAAAAAAAAGGTTGTGTAACAGCTACACATGTAATTTATTTAACCCCTTTCTTACTGAGAGCACCCAGGAAGCAACAGTAATCACAGCAACAGGGATACTCCATCTGGAGTACTGTGTCCAGCTCTGGAGTCCCCTATGTAAGAACAGGTCCAGAGGACAGCAACTCAAATGGCTGGAGCACCTTTCCTATGAAGACAGGCTGAGCAAACTGGGGTTGTTCAGCTTAGACCAAAGGAGGCTCCCAGGTTTCTAGCTGAAACTTCCCAATAGCTGAAGGGCACTACAAGAAAGCTGGGGAAGGGGTTTTGACATAGGTGGTAGTGAGAGGACAAAGAGAAAGGCTTACAAACTTGAAGAGAGGAGATTTAGGAAAGCCAGGTGGGATGGGGCCACATCCAATCTTTTCCTGCAGACTCTCCATTTCTATTAGATCTAATGAAATTATCAAACTTAATACCTGATAAAATCAATTCTTCCTTTAGGACAACTTCTGTTTCACAAGTAAATTTCATTTGCAGCTACTGAAACTATATGAAGTAGGGATTACTCTCTTTCACCTGCCAAACTCCAGCCCTAGATACATGAAAAACTTCATAGATGGGCTTTTATCCAACATAGATCCTTTTAGACAACAGCTTATTCTTCATTCTGAAGTGAGACAAAGCATGATGGGACTCTGAGCAATCTGCTCTGGTTAGAGCTGGCCCTGCGTGTTGTAGAGGGGTTGGACTAGATGACCTTTGGACACCCCTTCCAACCCAATATGTTCTGTGACTCTATGACAAATTGCAGTGCAGAGCGGGGATTTCTGAACTGCTTAACACTCATTTTTGAAAGCAAAGCATCACTTCTGTAACCCATTGGTTCAAAATTCATTTGTTCAGTTCTGTAAAACAGAAGATGAAAAAGACACAAAAATGTGAAGTACAGGCACATACTCACTCTTCTGACTCACGAGTCTTCTTAGCAACCTGTTGGACAAGGGTGTCACAGCCAGATACTTCACCTTGATTCTGAGCAGAAGTGCATCTTTCTATTTCTTCTTCAATCAGAGGTCCCACAGCACTATTGATGTACTGTCTAAGGTATTTTACAAACTCATAGCTGCAAAAAACATACAAAATGTAAACACTCCAATTTAATATGAACATGAAAATGAACATTTCCTTGAGCTCACTGTAGAGCATTCACTACCACATTAACAGTCACTAACTTCTCTGCCAGCACACCTGTTATTTAAGGTAGGACTTTATGTCTTGCAGAGAAATAAACATCATGGTTACAAAGGAAGAAAACAACTAACTGGGGCTATTTAGTCTAGAAAAGAGGCTTACTGCTCTCTACAGCTACCTAAAAGATGGTTGTAGAGAGGCTGGTGCTGGTCTCTTCTCCCAAATTACTAATGATAGAATGAGGGGAAATGGCCTCAAGCTGCATCAAGGCAGGTTTAATTGGATCTTAGGAAGAAGTTTATTCCTGAGAGAGTGGTTGGGCACTGGAACAGGCTGCCCAGGGAGGCAGTGGAGTCACCATCCCTGAAGGTATTTAAACACCAAGCAGGTAGAGCACTTGAGGCCAACAAAAAATTGAGAAACCAACCCGGAAAGAAAGAAAGAAACCAACCCGGAAAGAAAGAAATTATCATAGAATCATAGAATCATTACGGATCGGAAGGGACCTCGAAAGATCATCTAGTCCAATCCGCCTGCAACAGCAGGATCACCTAAACCAAGTCACACAGGAACAATCCGAAGATAATTGTAAAGAAATTATCTAAAAGTGAGAGGGCAAAGGTCTAATCACAAGAACGTCGAATGAGAGACTCTGACTGGGTCTGTGTTAGCTACAAAAATCTCTCAGGAGTAGTGCTCTGAATACACAAATACTTCCCTTTGCTGATCCCGATTTGCAAAAAGGACAAGGCATGATGAAAATCAGACAAAACAGTCTCTTTTCAATTCATTTTTATTTTTCCCCCTTGATTTCTCACTTATTTTCACTCCATCACTTTCATTCTCAATGAAAGTAACAGAAACCTGTCTCAAGAGAGATGGACACCTTTGTTTGCATTTTCCTTCAGCTTCAAGTCTGGCTTTTTACTTCCGCTACTGAGTTTACACATAAAGATGTCCTAGCCCAGAACTTCTGCATCATTCCTCCACCTTGAAAATGTTTTGTAACAAGGATTTCAGCAATGACACAACTGCTTCTTCATGGGCACAATCAAGCCACTCATACCCAGTAGGTCTTCCAAAGGAAAACACCAAGAAACTGTTAAAAACTCAAGAAATGAAAAAAGGAAATTTGCTTTATTTTTTCCTTTTTAAGAAATTTTTTAATCCTTTTTTTAAGGAAAAAATAAATCAGAAAACACACCAGTTAGAGTCAAAAATCTTGATTTCCAGTTCTGCACAAAAACTAAATGTGCTTGATTCCACTTTTCTTTCTATTAGCTTTCTGGAGATCAGAGAATCACACAGAATCACCAGATTATTGAGGTTAGAAAAGTCGTCTGAGATCATCCAGCCCAGCCCAGGCCCAAACATCACTGCAGCAGTCACACCAGGGCACCAAGGGCCATAGGCAGCCTGTCCTTAAACAACTCCAGGGATGAGGACTCCACCACTACTCTGGGCAGTGAATTCCACTATCACAGAATAATCACAGAACATGAGGGATTGGAAGGGACCTTGAAAGATCATCTAGTCCAATCCCCCTGACACAGCAGGATCACCTAGGCCAAGTCACACAGGAACACATCCAAGAGGGTTTTAAACACCTCTAGAGAAGGAGACTACACAACATCCTTCGGCAGCCCCTTCCAGTGCTCTGCCACCCTCACTATGAAGAAGTTACTTCTCATATTGATGTGGAACCTCCTATGTTCCTGCAGATACCCATTGCCCCTTGTCTTGTCACCAGATGACACTAAGAAGAGCCTGGCTACATCCTCCTGACATCCACCCTTCATGTATTTATAGAGGTCATCCCTTAGTCTTCTATTCTCCAGGCTAAAGAAACCCAGCTCCCTCAGCCATTCCTCAGAAGGGAGGTGTTCTACTTCCTTCGTGATCCTCGTGGCTCTGTGCTGGACTCTCTACAGCAGCTCCGTGTCCTTCTGGAACTGAGAGTTAATCTCTCACATACAGACCAACTCCACCATCTCACCTTCCTGACGTGTCCCTCTGGAAAAGGACACAGTTGTCCATGACCACATCCCAGTCACACCAGCTGTTCCACCACGTCTATTTAATTGCCACCAGACCATAATCACCTGACTGAATAGAGATTTCTAACTCCCTGTGCTGTTTGCACTGGTGTACAGATTGATCACCCTTTCCGTGAGGAAAGGCTTCCTAACATCCAACGTAACCCTACCCTGGCAGCTTCTGGCCCTGCCCTCTCCTGGTGCTGGTTGCCTGATAGAAAAGCCCGTTCCTCACCTGATTACAACCTCCCTTCAGGGAGCTGTAGAGGGAGAAAAGGTTCCCCCTGAGTTTCCTACTCTCCAGGCTAAGCAACCCCAGGTCCCTTAACCTCTCCTTATCAGACTTTCCCTCCAGTCCCTCTTCAGCCTCATTGGTTCTCTGGTCCTGCTCCAGCATTGCAATCCTTCTTGAAGTAAGGAGCCCAGCACTGCCCCCAGTACTCAGGGTGATAGTCTCTGGACAAATCCACACTAAAAACCTCCATGTACTGAAAAAAAAACCCAACAAATTAGAACCCCATGGAAAGAAAAGGTGTGAGCTCCTGAAACACTGATCACATCTGAGTGAGGTCACACAGTATGAATCACCAGAACTGTGATGGGAATACATTCGCACTCTCTTAAAAACACAAATTAAAAGAATGACTCTTCTAAGACATACAAAGGTTCAGAAGGACAAGCGAGACATCATCTAATAAGGAAGCCATGCAGCCACCCAGTTGTCTAAATTAGTTAGTTTTGGAAGTTCCCCTCTCTCCAGCAGTTAACATTAGAGTCAAAATAAAACACAAAAAGAAAAAAGAAAAAGAAAAAGAGGGAACCCCTCCTACAAAAGGGCAAAATTCATTTTATTCTCTAACATTTTTTCAAAGTAATTAGTGAGAGGAATATGCATATTTATCAACACACATATTCACACAGCAACTTAACCTGTAGAAGTTTCCCAGGAGTTTAAAACATTTAATGTCTTTGAAACTATTATTAAAAGCAAAAATATTTTTACTTGTGAAAATTCTCATCCGTCGCCTCCAAATGCAAGAGAATCTCTTCTGCACACTCTGCTGATGGGGTTCTGGTGATTTTTTCCTTCACACTTTGCAGCAACTGCCTAAGCATAGACTGCAACAGAGCTTCATCTTCACTTGTAAACTGAGGCATCTGTGTAAAGCAAATAAAACAATAAGAAGCTTCCATAGCTGTGGGTTTTTCCCCTGCCTTTACAATAAGAAGAAATGGAGAAATTCCTTAAATTGCTGCCTTCATCTTGTCATACACAGATACACAGAGCACTAGGGATTGGAAAGGACCCCCCAGGGTCATCAAGTCCAACCCCCCTAGGGTTGGAACCTAGGGCAAATCATATAGGAATAGTTCCAGACAGGTCTTAAATGTCTCCAGAGCAGGAGACTCCACAACCTCCATGGGCAGCCCATTCCAATGCTCTGTAAGCCTTACAGTGAAGAAATTTTTTCCCATGTTTAGGTGGAACTTCCTGTGCTCCACCTGACACCCACTGCCTCTTGTGCTGTCACACGGTGCAAGTGAAAAGAAATTGTCTCTTTTTCTGGATGCTCAGCCCTCATGGATTTATAGATAGTGATTAAGTCCCCTCACAACCTTCTCTTCAAACTGAAAGGTCTCAGTCTCTCAATCTCTCCTCAAAATGTAGGTGCTCCAGTCTCCTAATCATATTTGTGGTCCTCCATTGAAGTATCTTAATAAGATCTCTGTCCCTCTTGAACTGGGCAGCCCAGAACTGATATGACCTCACTAGGGCAGAGTAGGATCAAGAACCTCCCTTGAATTGCTGGACACACTCTTCTTGATCCATCCCAGGATTCCACTAGCCTTCTTGGCCACAGGAGCACAGTGCTGTTCCATGGAGAACTTGTCCACCAGAACTCCAAGATCCTTCTCCATGGAGGTGCTCTCCCCAATCTGTACTGATTGATGACATTACTCTTTCTCAGGTGAAGGACCCTGCACCTATTCTTACTAAACCTCATTAAATTCCTCTTAGCCTATCCCTCCAGTCTGTCCAAGTCTTTCTGAATGGCTGCACAGCTATCAGGTGAATCAGCTAGGTGTGCCATGAGATTTTCTTCCAAAAGACATCATCACAGCCAGGAAATATTCAATAGAGTTTATCTTGGACAAACTCAAAACAAAAGAAGCAAATCAGCCTTAAAAAACCTCCTCCTCATACAATCATGGAATCATTATGTTCTTACACAATACTTTGCATTAAGAATAAATACTTCCATTTGTAGGTGCTTGGTCGCATTAAACAATCATCAGTTTGTTTTAAAAAGCTTCTCATGAGCTGTTGCTGCCCAGTTTTGATTGCTGGATCCCTCTGCTCAGAGCTGTGGCTGTATCTGCGATGGAGGGTACTGGCAGCTTTTGCAAGGGACAGGCAGAATGATCAACAACTGTTTAACTTTCCTTCAGTGACCTGACAGAGTCCTGTCAATTTCACTCCACAGTTACTGGGAAAAACTGTGAGGACAAGCAGCAGTGAGAAACTGGAAGTATCAGTCAAGTGCAGAAGTCAATGTCTTCTCAGTCTAATTCTCAAGGGTTGCAAAATAAACCTCAGAAGAGCCTTTTAGTATCTGGGTCATTTAATTAACCCAAAATCATGCCTTAAGCTTCCTTACAGGACAAGGAACACTTCCAACCCTCAGTGGCAGTTAGAGGTTGTATCACAGAATTTTTAGATTGGAAAAGACCTCTGAGATCATCAAGTCTAACCACAAACCCACCTGTCCCAAGGCCACTGCTAAGCCCTGTCACCACTGAGCTCCAGATCTCCATAACTGTGAAACACAGACAGGGACTGCGACTCAACCTCCTCCCTGGGCAGCCTGTGCAAGCTGATGACCCTTTCAATAAAGAAGATATTCCTGTCATTTAACCTAAACTTTCCCTGGTGCAACTTGAGGCCATTTCCTCTGGTCCTATCACTCATTCCTTGTGAAAAGAGACCTAACCTCCCATAGTCTCCTCATAGGGTCTGCTCTCCAGACCCTTTCCCAGCCTTGTCATCCTTCTTTGGGCCTGCTCCAGCACACCGACATCTTCCTTGTAGTGGTGTGCCCAAAACTGAACCCAGTACTCAAGGGGAGGCCTCACCACTGCCCAGTACAGGGGAAATATCAAACCCCTAGCACTGCTGGCCACACTATTTCTGATACAAGCCACGATGCCATTGGCCTTCTTGGCCAGCTGAGCTCACTGCTGGTTCCTGTTCAGCAGATGATCAATCAGTACCCCCCAGGTCTCTTTCTGCCGAGCAGATTTCCAGCCACTCACTCTCACCCTGTAACAGTGCTCTGGGTTGTTGTGACCCAAGTGCAGGAGACAGTACGTAGCCTTGTTGAAACATATACAATTGATCTCAACCCATTGATCGAGCCTGTCCAGGTCCTCCTATAAGGCCTCTCTGCCCTCCAAATTGCTCAGGAGTGTTGATCTTCTGGTGTCATCAAATCACTACGGATTGGAAGGGNCTCTCTCCAGAAGCTCCACATCCCTCTTGAACTGGAGCCCAGAACTTGGACACAAAACTCCAGGTGTGGTCTCACCAGAGCAGAATAGAGG
>VXBP01003047.1:591-264337 GCA_013400115.1 Rhinopomastus cyanomelas | reverse complement strand
GAGTGAACTCAGTGTCACCCAGCACAGACAGACAGTAGGGGATGCAGCCACCCAGAAAGCCCCCAAGTGTTTTTCCACTCATACCTAGGCTGGTCGTGCCCCTGACAGGGTATCTCTGGAAGGGCAGTGCTTGGAGCTGGCCTGCCTGGAGGCTATATAGAACAACTGAATCATCAGAGTTGGAAGGGACCTCTGGAGGTCACCCAGTCCAACCCCCTGCCAGAACAGGATCCCCTAGAGCAGATCCCACAAGAACAGTCCAGGAGGGTTTGGGGTGTCTGTAGAACAGGAGACTCCACAACCTCTCTGGGCAGCCTGGGCCAGGGCTCTTCTACCCTCACTGGGAAATGGTTTTCTCTTATGTTCAGGTGGAACCTCCTGTGTTCCAGTTTGTGCCCAGTGCCCCTGTCTTGTCATTGGGCACCACTGGAAAAATGGCTGGCTCCATCCTCTTGACACTCACCCTGTAGATATTTATAGACATTGGTAAAGGCTCCTGTCAGCCTTCTCCAGGATAAACAGTCTGAGCTCTCTCCTTTCCTCATAACTGAGACACTACAGCCCCCCAGTCATCTTCATTGCCCTCCACTGGACTCTTTCCAGTGAACTGCCATGACACCAGGACACTATGGGAGCAGGCACTGAGTGCCTGCTCTGGCTGCAGCGTTGAGTCTGGCAAGGCTGAGCACAGAGTTAATCCTAGGCAGGCTGAACTGCCTAAAGGTGTCCAGCCGGTCCCACAGGCTCTGAGGACAGACAGACACTGATTTCTCTGGGAAGGGGTTGGTGCTCCTTTGTCCTGCAGAGCCCTGGTGGATACGCACACGCAGAGCTGTCCCCAACACCACATGCTCAAGCTCCTATTTGCAGAGGCTGGTACCAGATCTGAGCACCTAGCACAGTCCTGCAATGGGCAGGGACAGGCTTTGGGGCTGAAATCTCACTGTTTACCTTCCCCTAGCTCTGCACACCGTTATCGCCGTGACTCCACACACTCTCTCCCCTACACTTTGCCCTCTACCAGCTCTCTGCAGTTAACCAGTAACTGCCATGCCACTGCCACAGAGCCTGGAGCTGAGGTCAAGGTGAACACTGAGCCCTCACCCCCTGGCCCAGGCACCTCTGCCCTGGCTTGGTGGCTTTTCCCAGTCCCAGTCCAGCTCCATGTACCACCTCTCCTCGCTAGCCTGGTGCTGTCCTCTGCAGAGACCGGTCCTTGTGCCAAAGCCCAGCAGCCCCTTCGCAGCGGGAAAAAGGCCCCTTGATGAATTTGCAAATGCCCGAGAAATAAACGAACAAGTCAGCTACCCTTGGCACTGTGGGACACCTACCTAGTCTGCACCGGGGATGGGAGAGGCACACTCACCAGACACGCGGCAGGATGCCACCTGGGACACGATGCCCGTGCCATTCTCCTTGTCCGCAGGCCACTGGTAGATGTAGAGAGCCGTGTGTGTGGAGCCAGCATCAAACACCAGACCATACTGGGGAAGGGGGAGAGGGAACATGAGATGTAGGAGTGTGCGGAGCATGTTCACCCACCACACAGTGAGGGGCTGCTGCAGGAGAGTCAGTGGAGCTCCTAGTGGGCAGGAGAACCTTGGGTGGCCAAACAAAGGGTGTTAGCAGGGCGTGGAGGGCCCTGTAGCACTGCGGTCACCAGCTGTGTCAGGGACAGGGTTCCACCACGAGCCCTTTGAGCTGTGATGCCAAGGCTGCATGTGCTGCAAGGACAGTCACACTGACCCAGGTCTGCCAGAGCCACCATGCCAGACCACATGGGGGTTTAATCATAGAGTCAGTCAGGTTGGAAAAGAACTTTAGGATCATCCAGTCCAACCCTTAACCCAATCGTCCCAACCCACTGCTAAACCCTGTCTCTGATCTCCAGAACTCCACACCTATGAAACACAGCCAAGGATGGCAATTCAACCCCCTTGCTGGGCAGCCTGTTCCAAGGCCTGAGGGCCCTTTCCAGGAAGAAGTTTTTCCCTAATGTCCAACATAAACAGCAGTCAGCCTGAAACGTAGGGAACTCCTGCACCAAGGGGCAGCTAGAGCAGGTGGCTGTGCTCCTCCCAAGGACCTACCTTGGTTCTAGGGGGTAGAAACACGTCCTCCACGTTCACGACGCTCAGAATGAGAGCAATGGTGCCGAAGACACAGGTGGCTGCCAGGAGACCTGCGACAGCCTTGGCTTTGTACTCCATTCCTTCTCCAACCTGCAAGAACAGCCCCAACCCCAGCTTGCACCTCTGTATTTGCAAGGCCAGTTTTGAAATGCAAATCCCGTGGATATCTATGGAACATGTCAAGATGGGACTTTCCCCTTCCCTAAGGAGCACTCAAAGCCATCCTCCAGCCCCTAGCTGCTCTTCTGGGAGGCTCTTGGCAGTCTCAGGACTGGGACACCCTCTCTGGGAATGTTCAGCATGACTTTTTCAGACTTGCCTTCTGAACTGCTGTCCTTGAGGTCCCTCTCCTGGACCCTGTGCCTCTGCGCAACCTTGAAGTACTGCCCAGTCGGGTGGGCACTCAGCATCTCCCTTCTCACCAGCATCACTGGGAGCAGCCTGGCAGTGGCCAGCAGAAATCCTACACTGGAAGCAGGACTATGTCCCGGCAGGTTCCCAGGGTCACCAACCCCTCTATGTGCTGCCATCATACCCTTCAGTCTTAAAAAAACATCCCACAAGATGGGACCGGAACCATGAGGTCACATCTACTGCTCAGCAGGCCCAGATTGTCCTTGAGAAGATCCTCTCTGCTCCAGGCAGGAGAACAGCATCTCCAGACACATCTTTCCTGCCTGGATCTGCTCACCTTGGCTTCTGGTGATGCTCCAGCAGATAAGCAGACAGGCAGGGACCTGACCTGCAGGTGACTCTCCTCAAGCCTCTCTTGTAACCCCAAGGGCAGGGAGAGAAAGCTCCCATTGATCTGAGCACACAAACCCCTGAAGCCAAGCTGGCCTGATGATGGAGACGGTGTTGCATGGGCAGGCAAAGCTGGTGGGGTGTGGAGGAGCCCTTGGAGACCAGAGCAGGTTCTGCACCCCCTGCTCATCCAGCCAGAGCTCTGCTCCCAGCAGAACCAGCCTCAAGGCATCGGTAAGAACCCATAGCAGAGAAGCAAAGCCAAAGCTGTTGTTTCCCTGCAATGGCCTCAACAGCAGAGCTGCTGCCACATCCCTGTGCTCAGCACCCCACAGCTGGTCCAGATGTGCTCCTCTAAACACACAGCTCACCTTCCTCTTGCTGCACTGGCCACACACCTGCAGGAGCCAGGCTGAATCCATCAGTGATGCTCTGAGCACCCTGGACACAACCTAGAGAAATGTTTTATCCCAGCTAGTGCTTTGAGATGGCACCTGGGTGCCATCACTTGGCCATGCAAATCTCCTTCAAGTGCAAAAGCCCACAGAAATTCCCTGGCCCTTTGGCTAGGCCAGGTCAGCATCTCAAATAGGAAAAGCAAGACATTTGGCAAGGTGAAAGGGGATGCTGATTCCTCTTTTGGAGTTGGCATCTCTGGTGACAAACATTGGCCAATATCCTGCATGACATGAGAGTATGTCGCTCCAATCTTCAAAAAGGGTAAGAAGGAAGACCCAAGTAACTATAAACAGTCAGTCTCACCTCCATCCCAGGAAAGATGATGGAACAATTTATCCTTGACGCTGTCTCCAGACACAGCAAGGACAGGGAGGGTCATTAGAGACAGTCACCATGGCTTCACTAAGGGGAGGTCATGCTTGACCAACCTGATAGCCTTTCATGAGGGCAAAACCAGGTGGACGGATGATGGTAGAGTGGAGGGTGTGGTCTATCTTGACTTCAGTAAAGCATTTGACACAGTGTCCCATGGCATTCTTGCAGCCAAACCGAGGCAGTGTGGACTGAATGACTAGGTAGTGAGGTAGATTGTGAGCTGGCTCCAGGATAGAAGCCAGAGAGTCTAGGCAGAGAGTCTAGTTGGAGGCCTGTATCTAGTGGAGTCCCCCAAGGATCAGTGCTGGCACCAGTCCTGTTCAAACTATTAATTAATGACTTGGATGAGAGATTAGGGTGCACTGGCAGCAGGTTTGCTGATGACACAAAGCTGGGAGGAGTGGCTGACACCCCAGCAGGCTGTGCTGCCATTCAGTGGGACCTGGAGAGGCTGGAGAGCTGGGCAGGGAGAAATGTAATGAAATATAACAAGACTGAAATGTTATGAAATATAACAAGACTAAGTGTGGAGTCTTGCATCTGGGCAGGAACAACCCTAGGGACCAGTACAGGTTGGGGGCTGACCTGTTGGAGAGCAGTGTATGAGAAAGAGACCTGGAGGTCCTGGTGGACAGCAAGATGATCATGAGCCAGAAGTGTGACCTTGTGGCCAAGAGGGCCAACAGCATCCTGGGGTGGATCAGAAGGGGGCGGTTAGCAGATGGAGAGAGGTTCTTCTCCCTCTCTACTATGCACTGGTGAGACCACATCTGGAGTATTGTGTCCAGCTCTGGGCCCCTCAGTTCAGGAAGGACACAGAGCTGCTGGAGAGAGTCCAGCACAGAGCCACGAGGATGATGGAGGACACAGAACACCTTCCTTATGAGGAAAGGCTGAGGAAGCTGGGTCTTTTTAGCTTGGAGGAGACAAGGCAATGGGTGTATGCTGGAAAACAGGAGGTTCCATATGAATGTGAGAAGGAACTCACATTCCTTCACACAGTGAGAAGTGACAGAGCACTGGAACAGGCTGCCCAGGGGAGTTCTGGAGTCTCCTTCTCTGGAGACATTCAAAACCAGCCTGGATATGTTCCTGTGTGACTTGGTCTAGGCAATCCTGCTCTGGCAGGGGGATTGGACTAGATGATCTTTCAAGGTCCCTTCCAATCCCTAGTGTTCTGTGATTCTGTATAGCTATTAACAACTGCTCTCTTCTGTCTTCTAAGCCTTGTCATGGGACACAGGACACAAGGTTTTCTACCCTTATCAGACTTTATCCTACAGCCAGGAGCCATCCCTTTTATGGTGGCTACAGCTAAAAGAGATCATACTGAATCAAAGGCTGGTGGGGTTGGGAGGGTCATCTGGAGTCACTCCAGTCCAACCCCCCTGCTACAGCAGGTTCCCCTAGAGCAGATCCCACAGGAACAGTACAGGTAGGTTTGGAGCCCGCCCAGAGCAGGAGCCTCCACAACCTTTCTGGGCAGCCTAGGCCAGGGCTCTGAGACCTGCACTGGGAAAAAGTAGCTGATGAATCCATACATTTTCACCTCTCCAGCCCTATCAGGCCTCTTGCTGGGATGTTATTAACTGATTAACTGTGTTGCTGGGATGCACTTCCACAGCTCCAGAAATGACAAAAATTCCCAGCCCAGCCCACATCCTGGAAAATTCTGTTCCAAGCTCGATGTGATGGAACAATAGAAAATGTTGATAAATCGTGGTGTCCTGTGTGTGGGAGTGGGTGGGAAATGGGCTCCACCTGTGCTGGTAGGGACTCACTTCCAATTGGACTGGGCAGCAAAGCAGCATGGATGAGCCACAGGGAGAGAGCCCAGCATGTGGAAAAGCAAGAAAGAGGCACCTGTGAAGCTGATTGATCTATCCAGCCTGCCAGTGGTGCCTTGGGACTGGCCAGTGGCAATACCCATTGCTGCTGGATGTGGCAGGTTGAGTGCAGCAGCCGGATGGGCTGGTGATGCCTCCAGAGCTAAAACAGAGGGACTGTTTTACGAGGAGCAATGCCTGGCCATTTGGGCAAGTGGGGAGTTCCCGAGCCCTTGGGCTACCCCTGTGTTGTTTATGTCGGCCGGACATGCCATCGAGGTCCCCAAAGCACCCTGCAATGAGGGCAGAGGGACAGAGCGGCTCAGGGGCGCTGCCGGGGCTGCACTGTCCCGTTCTTGGGAGAACGAGGGATGTAGCTTCCTCACTGCGCACCTAGGGTGAAGAGGGTGAAGGAACCTGCTGGGAGCATCCCTGCCCGTCGGAAGGGTCCCCTGCTCCCTTCAGTTCCACCAGCTCTGGTGCTCAGCGGTGCCCCGCGAGCCCCATCCGGTATCCACCCCCGAACCCCATCCAGTGCCCCCTTCTCTGCCCCATCCAATGTGCCCCCCTGCCATGTCCCTCCCTGTCCCCGGCCCCTGGCGGGTGTTCATGGCCAGCACTCGCCTCTGCTGCTGAACACAACCCCTCTCCCCCACCCGCCCCGGAAAACTCCGTGGGGGGGGTCCCGCTGCCCCGAGTCCGTGTCTCACCCTGCTGCTCCCGCCGCTGCTCCCGGCCGTACCTGGGCGAGGAGCCCCGGGACAAAGCGAGCCCCAAGGGGTTTGTCCTTCCCCTTGGCCCCGGCCCAGCCACCTGGCCAGGAGCTGCGCCCGCTCTTAACCTCTTCGTTGCTGGAGCGAACCGCGAAAGCCGCAGGCGGGGCGGGGAGGAGGTGAGCAGCCCCCCACGAAGCTGTCCCCTCTACCCCCGCGAGTCTGGAGGCCCCCGGACATCCCGGCCCCGTGGGCAGCCTCAGTCCAGCCAGTGTCTCCCGGCCCATATCGACCACCCCCACTTTCCACTGCCCCCCATCCCCGCAAGATGGGACCGACTGGTGGAGGAGCCCAGGACAGGAACAGGAGGGACCTGGCAGGTGGAGACCTGTCCCCATGGGCAGGTCCCATCCGTCCTCATGCCTAAGGACCTGCCTAACCTCACGGGCTCACCTGTCCCGAGGCCAGTGACTCTGTCTCTGTGGCCCGGGACCCATCGCCTCAGGGTACTTCAGGCAGGGACTGCAGGTAGAGATTGCAGGCAGGGGTGTAGGCAGCAGGCAGCGGTGCAGACAATGATGCAGGCAGAGGAGCAGGCAGGGCTTGCAGGCAGAGGAGCAGCCACGGATTGCAGGCAAGGATTGCTAGGATTGCAGGTAGAGGAGCAGGCAGAGAAGAAGGGAGGAGTTGCCGGCTGGACACTATCCCGTAGCAGGCAGCGGCTCTGCCGATCCTCCCCCACTCCGCCGTCGATCTCCGCCCCGGCCAGTCCCGGACATCCGCGAGTGCCCGGGACGCGCGTTCGCTTCTCTCGGCCGGGCCCGATCGGGGGCAACCGGAGGCCCCGCGGCCACGAAAGGGGCTGACCTGGCACAGGTAGGGGCCAGGACCCTAGTTCCCCCTGGTCGCACCGGGGAGCTTCTCGGCTATTAGCCACAGATACGTTAGTGGTCGCCACAGCCGGCCGGCCGCGTGCCGGGGGAGTGCATTTAGGGGGTTTAGGGTCCCGGCGCTGCTGGAGGGTCTGGAAGGGATGGAGGAGCGAGCTCCGGTGCCCCTGTGAAGACCGTCTGTCCGTCCATCCGTCGCCCCCAGGATGCAGCCGCGTCTGTTGCGGGCCCTGGGCTGGAGCTCGGTGGCCATACTGGGAGCACTGGCCGTGGCTGTTTTCCTCATGGTCCTCACTCTGGCCAAGAATGCTGCCCTTCCGACGAGCAAAAAAGTAGGTACCAAGGCAGGGCCTGGAGGAGCCTGGGACCGTTTTCCCCTTCCTTCCTCCCATCAGCCCACTTTCCTCCCCACTTGCAAGTCTTCCCACAACCAGCCGAGCCTTTCCTGGCTGAACCCCACCGCGGTGTCACTGGCAGATCACCCACCCTGCAAACCACGGTCCTGCCCCCTTGTGAAGGAAGGGAGGGAGGGAGGGAGAAGAACAGCCCTGGGGCTGCTCCTCTTCCAGCCTCACCACTTCCTCCTCTCAGACCCCAGAGCACTGCTGGGTTCACACTGCTCTCTGTTTTCACTTTCTGCTGCCTCGGGCATACTGCCCGAGTACTCAGGGTTTGTGAGGTTGGCCACTGCTGAAGGTCTGGGGGCAACTTTGGCAGCCTGAGCCCTTTAGGACACCCCTGTACACCCCCCTGCTCTGCAAATAACCCTCTGGCCTGCATGTGTGCCCTGTCAGAGCTGAAACTTCCTTGCACAGCTCAGTTAGGGGTGGAGGGGTGCTGCTCAAGGGAGGCTGATGGCAGGCATGTCCTGGCAGCGAGAGCAGGAGCTCTCAGAACCCCCTGGTAGCTCTCAGTGCACCTTAAATGTGCTGTGACCCTTTGTCTCCCCTGCCTCCCCCAGTATGGTCTGGTGTTTGATGCTGGCTCCACACACACGGCTCTCTACATCTACCAGTGGCCTGTGGACAAGGAGAATGGCACGGGTATCGTGTCCCAGGTGGGATCCTGCCGTGTGTCTGGTGAGTGTGCCGGGATGCGTCCCTCTCTGTCCCAGACTCTCAAGAGCGTTGTTGGTGATCAAAGCCTTTCAGCCTGTATTGGGCCAAGGGAAGAACTGGGCCTAGTGGAGGAACCAAAATAGTGTGTTAGAGGAGTAGTTTGCACCTTAGAAGCCCTACAGGAGCTGGAGGATCCAGAGGTGGGTAAGGAGTTTAGGCCCCAGTTAGCACTGGAGCCAGTCCAGTGTGCAGTCGATAGTTGTGCATCAGTTGCAACTTGGGATGCTGGATGTGCAGAGTTGCTCCTTCTCCCATGCAGCAGCTTCCTTGGCTTTTCTACCCACATCTCTTCTCAGCTTCATTTGTAACAGCTTCATGTTTCCCCAGAAAGCTCTGCAGAACCATCCTTGCATGCTGGCTTTCTTTGTGCAGTTTCTCTTTGGGCCGGCAGTGCTCATTGTGACATCTGCTTGCAGCTCACAGCAGAGTTTTGGGCTGACTAGGACCTCTGCGTATCACTGGGAAGGTCAAGAGAGCTCTTGGGCTTTTAGAATGGTTGGCTGCATCCCCTGCTGTCTGTCTGTGCTGGGTGACACTGAGTTCACTCCATCACAGGGTCATCTCTTGCAGGCCCTGGCATCTCTAGCTATGCAGACAACCCCGCTGAGGCTGGAGCCAGCCTGAAGCCCTGCCTGGATGAGGCCATGAAGATTGTCCCATCAGAGCAGCAGCGAGAGACCCCCACCTACCTGGGGGCCACAGCAGGCATGCGGCTGCTGAGGTACTGGCACCACCCGGGCCACTGTCTCTGCCTTGGTGGCTTTCCAGCCATGGCCTCCCTCACCCCACAATTTTGATCTCCTTCCCTGTGCAGGGAGCAGAACAGCACCAAGGCCCATCAGGTTTTTGCTGAGGTGGCCCAGGCCATTGGCGAGTACCCAGTGGACTTCCGTGGAGCTCAGATCCTCACAGGGAACGAGGAGGGCTCCTTTGGCTGGATCACGGTCAACTACCTGCTGGAGACGCTGGTGAAGGTGTGGGCAGGGGGTGAGGGGAGCTGTGCTGTGGGCTGGGAAGCCAATAGCCCTGTGATTGTCCTGTTTCTGGTCCCCATGGGTGAACTCTGGTTCTGGGCAGTGCTCCTTCACAGGAAAGCTCACCCACCTGCCGGCAGAGGATGTGGTTGGCGCTCTGGACCTTGGTGGGGCTTCAACCCAGATCACGTTTCTTCCTGGGACGACCATAGACGACAGCAGCACGAGATCCCTCCTCAGGCTGTATGGGACCAACTACTCCATTTACACCCATAGCTACCTCTGCTATGGACAAAAGCAAGCCCTGAAGATGCTGATGGCATCTCTGCACCAGGTATCCACCCCCAGCTTTGTGCTCCTCTGCAGCAGCCTGGGTCAGTGTCACTACACTAGGCAGACAGCACCTGCTGGGTGTGATGGGTGCTGGGCTTGATGCTTTGGTGCAAACCCCTGTGAGGATGATGGGTACAACAGAGCCAACATGGCAGAAGCCATCCCAGGGGTGTCCTGACAGCAAAGAGCAGGAAGCCTGACTATAGGTGCACTGGGATGGGGTTTACCGGGGCCCCCATTTCAGGGCCATCTTGCCCAGCAGATCTCCATCGCTGTGCTGATGGAGGGGCTGTGTCAGGGCATTGGAAGGACCCAGCCCTGGAGGAGGTAACCTGCTCGGTGCTGGGTGGTTGGGTAAGACCCAGCAAAATTTGTTAGCACCAGGATGATGTTTGTTTTGTAGGTAAAAATCTGAACATGGTAATGTTCTGCAGTAGGTACTGGGCACAGGAGGCTGGAGGGGCTGCTATTGATGCACTGGAGGTCCTCCATGTCCATAGTGGGGCCATGCTGGTTAGAATGGGCAAAAGACCACATCCAGAGCACATTGCAAAGGAAACGAGTGTCCCTTTGGGTTTTGATTAAATGGCTTCTCCACCTTGTCTCTCCCCTAAGTCCTCTATGAAGGGTGGAGACAAAAGGGGCCCATGCTGAACTGCTTGTGTCGTGCTTGTCCCCATCGTTTTGTGCCAGTACCCCATGGACAGGACCCCATGGGTGGTGAGGCCACCATGCCAGTGTCCTGCATCTGAATGTGGGAATGGGCCCTGTCCATGAGCTGTTTCTCTGCTTTCCATCCTCATCTTCAGTGCCAGGGCGATGCTAATGGCTCTCAACTCTCTCCAGGGCAGCCCAACTCCCCAGCAGGTATCACACCCCTGCTACCCCAAGGGGTACCAGGAGAATGTCACTGTGGCAGACCTCTATGACAGTCCCTGTGTCTCTGCCCCGAGCACACCCAGCCCTGCAGAGTTCTTCACAGTGACGGGCACAGGGGACCCAGCTGTGTGCAACAGCAGCATCCAGAAACTCTTCAACTTCAGCTGTGGGGCCAACAGGACATGCGGCTTCAACGGGGTTTATCAGCCACCCGTGCGAGGACAGTTCTTCGTAAGCAGCCCCCGTCCCTGTGGCTGTGGTGGGGGGTTTGTGGGCACAAGGGCCTGGCCATGACCCCAGGAAAGCTTCTGTAGGACAGAAGACTGAATAGTGCCAGAGCAGGTTGTGCCCAATGTGTGGGGACATGCAGGGTGCTCTGTGGGTGCCAGGCAGAGCCAAACCTCTGTTGTCACAGCACCAGTGTCCTTTAATGTGAGGATAAGCCCCAGGGCTCACTCCAAGAGGGCTGGTGGGCATCACTCTTTGCTGCTGGGAGGTGGCTGTAGAGATCCCTGCAGAGCACCCTGTGGGAGGAGTGTCCCTGGGTCCTTTACTAACCCACTGCCCTTGGTCTTAAACACCCACAGGCCTTCTCAGGGCTATACCACGACTTTCACTTTCTGAACCTGACGGAAAGCCAGGCCCTGAGCTCAGTCAATGCTGCCATCAGGCAACTGTGCAACAGCAGCTGGGAGAAGGTGAGATCCTGCCCAGGAGATGCCAGCTCCTGCCCGTGGTTCAGTGGGCACTGGACAGCCCCAGAGCTCATCCACAGCCCATCTGCTGCTGCTCAGATGGCAGCTGGTGGAACTGGGGCATCTTCAGACAGGAGGAGAGGTAGGAGAGCAGCCTGAAGCCTCCCAGGTCCTCCTTGCTCTTGAAGCCCAGGGTTGCCCAGGTCTTTGTTCCCAGCTTTTCCCTGTGTGCTGGCAGCCCCACCAGCTCTTCTATCTCTGCAGGTTTACAAGGAGTTCCCCCGCAAAAACAGGACCCTCCTCCGTGACGCCTGTGCAGCCAGCTCCTACGCCCTGGCCCTTCTCCTGCAAGGCTACAAATTCAATGACACAACATGGTTTAACATCCGCTTTGTCCGGCAGGTAGGAAAGTGCCTGGCAGCCCCTGGCTCACATGCTTTGTGCCACGAAATGACTCGTGGCCACTCTGCCCTGCTCTGCCTAGGTGAGGCAGCAAGGCCCAGGACAGTGGTTGAGTCGCCGTCCCTGGAGGCGTTCAAAAACCATGTGACTGTAGCCGTTGGGGACAGAGTTTAGTGGGCAGAGTGGGGTTGGGTTGATGGTTGGACTGGATGATCTCGGAGGTCCTAAGGCAGCTCTTGGGTTACTCTTGCAGGCACCTGCTGGGACGTCTGGCCTGGGCTGTTTGTGTTCTGCCCCACCCTGGGGATGCCAGACTAAGGCTCTTTTCTACCTCTTGGCTTGCAGGGACTTTGCAGCCCTTCACATCCCTCTTTCTTCACTGCACAGGTTGCTGATGTTGATGTGGGCTGGACTCTGGGCTACATGCTCAACCTCACCAACATGATTCCCTCGGAGACTCCACAGAGAGTTGTAGGGCTCCAAAGAAGCAATTGGATAGCAGCCACGGTTTTACTGGCCATCATGGTCATCCTCATTTTCTGCCTGCTCACAGCCATTTGCTGCCAGAAAAACTCCTTTGATTATGAGACACTCTAGCAGCGCTGGACCCAGAGGCTGCAGAAGGCACTTAGTCCTGCTGCCACAGTTGTGTGAGGCGCTGCAGACCAGCGATGTTCCAGGACCATGGACTTGTAACGCAGGGAAATCCTGCCCTGGTTTGGTGAGCTGGAACCGTCACAGGCTTTTAAAAAAACCCCCCGAAGTTGTGTGCTGTCTGGTTTTCCTTTCTCTTCATCACTGGCTGGAGGTGCTCTAGGAGAGACAGCAGGGGCTCAGCACTGGGGTTATGGGAACTGCAATAATGTGGGGTTGCTAGAGACTGCGGGACCAGTGGGTTGGGGAATGAAGAAGGGATGTGTCACAGCAACAGGATCATCACAGGGCTGATTACAGCCTGCAGCAGGTACCAAATGTGGAGTGGGTATGTCCTGCCCCATCCCAGTACAAGATCCTGTGTTGCCCATGGCCAAGAGAAGGCGATCAACATGGGAACAGAATGCCCATAGAGGCAGGTAGTCAGTGCCCCAGAGATGTCAGGGCTTGAGGGGCATTTGGTCAATGCCCTTAACAACTTGCTTGATCCAAGTCAGCCCTGACCTGGCCAGGCAGGTGGACTGGGTGATTGTTGTAGGTGCCTTTCAACTGGAGTACTCTCATCTATTGTACTCTGTTCCCTTCCACTCTGCACCAGCCAGAGGGGCAGTGGCAATGGGCCTGTGGAGGGGAGCTGGCCTGGTAGACAGGATGCCCAGGATGTGGAAGCCCTGTGAGGTGGGAGATAGTAGCACCTGCCCTCCTACATGGGGTTAATCTCAGAATAGTTTGGGTTGGAAAGGACCTTAAAGATCATCCAGTGCTAACCCCCTGCCATGGGCAGCAACACCTCTCACCAGACCAGGTTGCACAGAGCCCCATCTAGCCTGGCCTTGAACGCTTCCAGGGATGGAGCAGACCTGGACAACCTCTCTGGGCAGCTTGTTCCAGGTCCTCAGCATCCTCACAGGGAAGAATTTCTTCCTAATTTCTAATCTAAATCTCTCAGTTGGAAGCTTTTACCCCTCATCCTGTCACTGCATGCCCTTGGAAAAAAGTCCATCCCCAGCTTTGCTCGAGGTGCTTCAGATACTGGGGGTTCCTTTCCATGGCTGCACCCCATGTCTGTGCCAGGCAGACATCTCGCTTCCCTTTCCAGCAGACAAGGCTAAGTGGGAATGCTGCTGGAACGAATCAGGGGCAGTGCCCAGGGCCCCCCTTGTGTTTTCAGGGAGCCCTGCGGGCAGCCAGTGGCTGGGTGAGGTCAGACACTCCATCTCTCAGAAGTCCCATCCTTATGTACCACTGGCTCCCTTCTGCAGTCAAGCACGTGCTGAGAGATCTCCAGGGACATCTCCCATGGCACTGAGCAATGTTGACTGTCAGCAGCCCCATCCCCTACCTGGGAGACAGGTGAAAGAAGCACAGGCCTTCAGGAGCAAAGTAGCAGACACTTCCCCTCTGCTGCCTTTTGCGATGTTTATTTGTATGACAAGAGCTGCAGGATGGCTGCCTTCTGCAGGAGCCAAAGGTCAGCTCGTGGCTGCCAAGTGGCAAATAGGAAGATGAATCATCCCCTGGGCAGATAACAAATGAGCAGAACCAAAGGCAAGGGCACAGTCAGGGCAGGGCCTGCAGCCCACCAGAGTCTCAGCCTGACACTTACAACGTCCAGGCCTTCTTCTGCTGGTGGGACAGTCTGCTCTCCATAAAGACACTCAGGAATATCAATCCCTTCATTCCAGAAGGACAGGAGAATGAGGAATGGAGGACAAGGGATGGAGGATGAGTGATGAAGGCCCTCTGGCATGGACCATGTTTAAACTTTGGCTGTTCAATTTGCCTTGTCTCCAAGTCCATCAGAGAAGCTCAAGCCATACACTCTCAGATGAGCCATTCTCATGCTGACAGACCTGGCAAGGATCTGCCTGGCTGTTTCTGGCTATGGGCAGACCCATCACCAAGTGCCTGCAGCCATGCACTAACAGTCTGGCACTGGGAGAGAGCTTTATGGCCAGGCTGGCTGTCCCCAGCCCCATGTGCCAGCTGGTGGGATGAAGGCCATATCTGTAACTAGGTACAGCGGTGTAAGAAGTTCAGCTGGGGTTTCTGAGGTGCATAGGCTGATCCTGGCAGGTCTCCATAGGAGCAGAGCTTCTGGACCACCTCACATGACGATGGAGTGTCAGAGGCAGTCCCACAGAAGGCCAGACCTTGATTTGTCAGTGCTGTGGAGGTTAATGGACTTGGCATGGCTGAACCATCCCCAGGCTGTCAGTGCTGCTGGTAGGAGTGCAGAGCCCTACAGAGCAGCCAGCCCTCCAGTCCCAATGTGCTGTTTCCAGGCTGCCCAACATGGCCAAGGGTCCTACAGCCACAGGAGCAGGAGCAGGGCAGCAAGTCCCAAGGCAAGGGTGAGGATGATGAAGGCAATAGCTGCAGCCCACAGGGCAGGAGCATGGCCCTTCACCCACACTGGAGCCTCCGCTGGGATCATGTTGGTGAGGTTCAGCATGTAGCCCAGAGTCCAGCCAATGTCAGCACTGCCCACCTGGTCAGACAGAGAGGGCATGAGTCAGTCCTGCCATTCGCACGGGGCCACCCACTTGTACATGGCTCAGTGTGGGGACTGTTGGTGGCCCCAAAGCCAGTGCCATGCTGGCACAGCTCTCAGTGGCCCAGTGTGAGGGACTGGCTCTTCTCCCTCTGCTCCTGGTTTGCTGCCTACCTTCATCTGGAAGATGATGTTTTTCCAGCTGGTCTCGTTGAACTTGTAGGCATCGAGGAGGAGGGTGAGAATGTAGTTGGCATTGGCACAGTATTTCGGCAGTCGCTCAGGGTTCTCTCGAGGGTAGCTAGAAGACAGCTGGGGTGGGGACATATTTGAGGATCAAGGGGAGTTATTTGAAGGCACTTTCCACACAGGGACAATGCCCTGTCCCCTGCATGAGGGACAATGGCTCCACAGGCACCTGCAACCAGGAAAGCTTCTGGGTCAGGCAGGTATTTTGGACCTGCTCACACAAGGCAACTCTTTTGAGGAGGATTTACTCCCCAGGTAGGAACAAAAGGTGCTCCTCCTGTCCCAGATTCTCCCATCTCAGCCTTCCCAGGCAAGGCTCTCTGTCCCATGGTGGTCCCAACCCATCTTGCCTTTATCCATTCCTATTTGTCTCATTCCCAGAGTGGTACCAGCAGCTGGCATCACCCTCCAGCTCCTGTGCTGCCTTCACTTGTCTTGGTGGCTCCTTTCCCAATGTCACATGAGCAAGGAGGACCCCCAAGTGTGGGTGCAGTATGATCCTGGGATCTCCTGCTCCTCTTCCCCCACCCCCTTTCACTTGTGAAGCTTCCCACAGCCTCCCATCGTGAGGAACGTACATCATCCCAGCTTCTGCTGCAGAAGTGCTCGATGGTCTCCCTGACAGCAGCCAGTGACTGCCCCTCAGTCAGGTTGAGAAACTTGAAGTTATAGTAAAAGGCAGAGAAGGCCTGTAAGGCAAGAAGCAGAAATGCTGTTGAGCTACAGGGGGGACCTACCCTAGGCAGCACCCCCATTGCCCCTGAAGCAGGAGATGGGGTTTCTCCCCGCCTTGCTGTCTACACGGGTGGTTCTCACTGAAGCCCTGTGTGCTGGGGCAGTGCCTGCTTCATTAAGAGGGTCCTGTTTGGAGGAAATGGGAAACCCCTGGCATGCCCTGTGCCAGGGGTGATGCAGAGCTTCCCACCACCGTTCTGCTACAGGTAGGTGCCAGTGCCATGGGACATGCAGAGACAGCACAGCACCTGGGACGCGCTCTGCATGGAGGTGGAGGGATGGGATTTGCCTTACAATGAACTGCCCTCTGACCAGGGGCTGGTAGACACCGTTGAAGGTGCAATCCTGGCTCTGGGCACAGGCCAAGAAGTTGAAGAGCTTCTTGACAGCAGTCAGGCACCCGCTGGCATTGCCCTTGCCCTCCAGGGTCACATTCCTGTCACTGAAGACCAGGCGTGGGTCACTCTGGTTCGTGCAGGGGCTGTTGTAGAAGGAAGACAGCGAGATGGTTTCACTGTAGTCTTTTGGGTAGCAAGGGTGAGCGACTCGTGGGCTGGAGGACGACTCCTAGGAACAGCAGAATGGCAGGCTGCAGCCTCCTTCAGGCTCTCTTGGTTGACACTGATCAGTGCTCCCCCCAAATCCACCAACCACCTCCTCAGCAGGGGAAAGACTCTCCTACTGTCTAGTCCTGGTCTCCTTTGCTGTCTGCAGTCCCAGCCTGGCTCAACACTAATTATCTCTCTGTTTCCTCTCACTCCAGCTCCCACAGAAGGCGAACAGTTTCAGGGCATGGCTCTGCCCTAGCCAGCAGGATCATGCAAAGCTTTCTCCACACCAGCTCAGGCTATGTCCAGCCCCAGCCAGGAACAACATCTTGGACCTTCCTGGCTGAACAAACCCTTCTAACTCACCAAGGCTGCTTCTCCTGGCAAGGTGGAGCTCCATCAAAACCCTCTTCCCTTCTGACCATCCAAAAATGACCCAAGGAAGATATCTGGGTGCTTTGCTCAGATCTGGTCAGTCACAGAGTAGTCGAAATTCAGGGGGAGCTATAAGGTCCCTGTTCCAACCCCCTCCTAGTGGTCTCTAGACCTGGTTGCTTGTCTAGACCAAGAGCCTTGTCCAATCAAGTTCTAAATATCTCCAAGGCTAGCAACTCCACAGCATTTTTGGCTCCTATTCCAAAATCTGACTGCTTTTATTGTGAATATTTTCCCAACTGCATCTGTTTGGAAACAGGTTCCAGCTTGTGCCTGTTGCCTATTGTCCTGTCACTTCACACCTCTGAGAAGAGCTGGTCCTGCCTTTTCTGCACCCCACTCGTGGAAGCTGTGTACAGCTAGGAGATCTCTCTGGAACCACCCCTCATTTTCACATCCGATGATCCGTGCCCTGAGGAGTCTGTACCTGCTTGGTCCCTGCTGATGCCTCTCTGGAAAAGCAATGCCTGTCTTTTGTTATGCATTAGCAAGGCTGTGGTGGATGATGACAACAGAGTCCAGTTACCCCCCATTCCCCTCTCACCGCAATTAATTCCTTTGCCAGCCGCTTCAGCATCTCGTTCTGCCCGTAGCAGAGGTAGCTGTGTGTGTAGATGTTGTAGTCATACCCATACAGAGTGAATGTGGAGGCTTCATTCTGCTTCATCACTGAAGCTTCAGGCATAAAGCTGATTTGAGTGGATGCTCCTCCAAGATCCAGTGCCCCAAAAATGTTGGCTGCCTCTGGACGAAGCCACGTGTGTGCTTTGGGAGAGTACTGTAGTGGAGAGGAGTCGCACACTGCTGGACTTACTTGCCTTGAGCAACATTCTCATCCCACTGAAGTCACAGAGTCGTTTAGGTTGGAAAAGATCTTTGAGATCATCCACTCCAACCCTTAACCCAACAGTCCCAAACTATGCTAAACCCTGTCTCTTGAGCTCCAGATCTCCCCAACTGTGAAACATGGCCAGGGATGGCGATTCAACCCCCTCCCTGAGCAGCCTATTCCAAGGCCTGAGGATCCTTTCCAGGAAGAATCTTTTGCTAATGTCTAACCAAAGTTGATGGGTTTTTGTGACTCAGTTCCACAGCTGCTCTGTTACTTCCCTGTGCAAGAGCAGGCAGCCATCCCTGCCCAGCCAGCCTGGCCATTCACCAGAGCCAGAAAACACAGGCCTGATGTGTTGAACTGATGGCCAAGCTGTGCCATGGGGGTTCACGAGGCTCTGAGCCACCAGTTCCCAGACCAAAGTGTTGGCTGGGACCTGTCTTAGAGGTGCTGCCCTTCCTGAATAGGTGTGAAGGGAAGGACAGAAACCTCCTGCATGGCAACCTGATTGTGCCAGCACCACCTTCTGAGGGTGGCAAGAAAGAGATTTGATTCAAGCTTCTATCAGGCTGGCACATTGAGCCAAATCTGGAGTCTCCCAGTGCACACAGAGACGGACCTGCTCTGGGCAGCAAGACAAAGCCCAGCAGGAGCAAACTGTCCCCACGGGGCTGACCATGCTGTCCCAGAGACTCAGGGTCCATGTGGTACAGAGATGTGGACTAAGCTCTTAGCCGACCCACTCCATTCCATTTCTCCCTTCTCTCAGTGCAGACCAGCCAGAGGGTGACTGGCTGTTCTGGTCATTCCCAGAAGCTTTCCTTCTGCACTGAACAAGTCAAAGAAAATGCAGAAAAGCTGCACTAGCAAAGGAATGGGTGCTGCACCCTTCTCCCACCTTAGTGAAGGAATCCAGCAGGTAGTTGATGGTGATCCAGCCATAAGCCCCCTCCTCCTCTCCTGTAAGGATTCGAGCCCCTTTGAAATCCACTGGGTACTCCTGCATGGTTTTAGCGACTTCAGCCAGGAGTTGATCTGCCACTGAGCTGTTCTGCTCCCTGAGAACAACTCAAAGGTCAGGACAAGTACCCAGCTACAGCAGTACTGCAGGAGAAACACAAAAGGCTGTTTTTCCCCAGGTTCCACTTAGTCCAGTTAACTGCATTGAGCAGCTTGTGTGAGACACTGGTTCTGCTCGGTAAGTTGCCAAAGCTGCTTGTACAGGTAACTCCCAGCATCCAGACTGGGCATTGCAAACCTCAGAGCAATAGCAACCCTCCCTCCAGGGCAGCTCAGATCCCAGTCACACAGAGGGTTGCCAGGCCACCCTTCCCTCCTCAAGGGTCCTTGTTAGTGCCAGCAGGCACTAACAAGGTTAGTTACAAGGTTAGTTAACAAGGTTAGTTGCAAACACGATGTTTGACTAATGCCAGGCTGGCTGCTGAGCCTGAGTGGGCCTTTTGGGAGGGTGTCAGCCTGGTTCAGGCCTCTGAGTGGGGCTACTGGCATGTGCCCGTTCTCTGCAGTGAAAAACCTTTGGGCTGTGACCCAGCTCCTTCCCAGGGAAGGATTGCCAGGGCACAGAAATAATGTTAGAGATCTGCAACCGTAAAACCAAGAACTTTGACATTAATGTTGACATTTGAAGAGTTAATGTGGGCTTGTGAGGGGTAAGGGCAGGTTCCACAGCACCCTGCCACCTCCTCCCTCTGCCTGCTCCCCCTCCAGCACCCATTCATCTGGGAAGTCAGCCCATCTCCTGGTGGTACCCCAAATTCCGCTGTGTTTAAGGGACAATGAAGAGCAAACCAAGAGCTCTGAGAAGTGTTTCTTGCTCAGAACCAGGCATGCAGAAACATCCTGTGACATAGAGTCCCTGGCTGCCAACAGACACCTCGAAACAGCTTCCCTGCCCCAGGCCCAGTTGCTCGGGACAGCTCAGGGTGTCCCCATTGGGCTGCCTTCTCCCCACTCTTGCTCACAGCAGCATGAGAGCTGGGTGCTGTGGGCAGCCTGTCCCAGTGCAGGATGCTGTGTCCTGGCAGTGGATGTTTGCAGCTCAGCCACTGCTCTGTCACCTCACAGTGATACCTCAGCAGCCTCATGCCTGCTGTTGCTCCGAGATAAGCTGGGACTTCCCTCTGTTTTGCAGCAGGAACAACCTTCAGGGCTTTATCCAGGCACTCCCTTAGGGAATCGCCGGCTTTTGGTGGATCATCAGCATAGCTGGATATTCCTCGTCCTGAAAGAGAGTCAGGCTGGGACAGGCCGACAGCGACAGTCAAGAGGGCACAGGGCAGTGAGGTCTGTCACCCTTTAATACAAAGGAAGCTTTGCTAGGGTCTTCTGGTCCTCCCAAGACCTGACTGGCCCATGCTCATCTTCCTCTCCTATGGCTTCCCCAGCCAGGACAGCAGCTTGGGCAGCTGGGGACTCTCTGGTACAAGAATGAAAATCCAGAGCAACACCAAGGGGCTTCAGTCCCGTAAAACGTGTGGGCACTCCATGGTACTGAGAGCCTTCCAAATGTGAGCAAGGCCAGCAGGGAGTCAAGGACTAGCCCGCCTCCAGCCCAGGGGTCCGAGCTGCCCTGAGTGGCCAGGCCAGTGAGAAGGTGGCCCAGGTCATCCCACCCACCATAGGAACATGCAGGGCAGCACCGAGCCCATGGCAGTGGGATACTAACCCTGGACATCACAGGACAAGGTCTGACTGACCACACCAGTGTCATTCTCCTTGTCTGAATCCCACTCGTAAACAAACAGAGAGGTGTGGGATGAGCCTGCATCAAACACCATCCCGTACTGGAAAGAGAAATCAAGACATCACATTGGTGGGGGGAGCAGCAGCCTGCCCCTGACTCCACCATGTCCCTGACAGTGTGGTGGGACCAGACAATGCCCCCTAAACCTTCTCTCTGAGGCACAGCTCCTGCAATGTGGCAGAGCAGAGAGGGATGCTGTGTGGCCTCAGCACCAGCAACTGAGGAACATTTTCACTCCCTGCCCCGAGGTCTATGCATCTGAGTCAGTTCACACAAACATTTTCTCAGCTGTTTCCTCATGCTTTTTATTTTCTGTGTCAGTTACACACCTTCTGCATCTACCCATGGCCCCATCTTGGGGTCAGCCTCTCCCCATCTCCAGTGCTTTCTGCACCTAGCAAGGGCAGGGACTGGCTGGGCTTTATCAGCCCCAATCTTGGAGGACCCAACGTTGTGTCTGTGCCTGGTAAAACCTTCCATCCCACCCTTAACCCTACCAACTCTCTTCTAGCAGCCATAGTGGAAGCCAAGCTGCAGGAAAGGGCCAGGGAGGAGCCCCAATCTTGTGCTGTTGTGTAGTAGCTTAGGACAGGCTGGTGGGAGCAGAAAGCCCACGAGGAGGTATATCACTCTGCAGTGGAGTGCTCTGGGAGGGTAGAGAGAGCAGCCAGGGCTTTGGTCTACCCACCTACCCCAAGGTAATCCTCTTGAAACCTGTCAAAGCATGGTGGCTGGATTCAGAGTAGGCTTCCTCCCCTAACTTTGAAGTGACTGAGCTGTATTTCTTCTGCCTGAATCTTGAGATGGAAAGAAACCACTGAGCCAGCCACCCCAAGGCAGTTCTTGCTGACTCCCCTCACCTCATAACAGGCACCTGGTCTCTGCAGGGTGCTCAAGGACCTCCCTTTGGGCTCACCTTGACTGTGGGTGGCAGAGTGACATCTTCCATCCTCACCAGGCTAAGAACGAGAACTATGATAGAGAGTGTGACCAGCACCCCAATGATGGCACTGGTGAAGTGCTTCTTGTTAGAAAACATTGTGGTGAATACTCCTGGAAACCCAAACAGAGGAGAGGGGTGGTTTGACTTGGCCAGCTGGAAATGACTTAAGTCAGTGACACTTTTAAGGAGATCAGCTCCAAAAGCTGTCCCCAGGTGGAAGTCACTATCTCAGGCTGTGTAACTTGGACATCCTGGTGGACAATCAGATGTTCCCCTGGGAAAAACAACAGCTGGATAAAATAGAGAGGGCTGGAGGAAAGGGGGACTGGTTGCCCAGCAGTGTGACAGACCTGTGATGGGACTGCAACAGTCCTCAGGTCCTGTGACCACCTTAGCTCAGCTCACCACTTGATCCAGAAGGAGCAAAAGAAACACAGCAGCAAACAGAGGAGAGATTAGAAAAGTGAAAATAAACCTCACAGGGAGGTGGTGAAGAAAGGGAAAAGATCTTGGCTTTATAAGATGTTACGGTCAGCTCACCTGCAGGACCTGCTCAGTCTTTGCTGGGACTCTGGGCTCCTCCACTGCCAGCAGCAAACCCTGCTTGGACTTGTCTTTACAGCCTTGGGAAGTGGATGCTGCTTGAACAATTGCAGACCTCACCAGCCACAGGCAAACCCTTACAGATCAGTTCTCTTGCCTGTCCCACAGGTGTATTTATGGCTCAGGTGGTGTCTTCCTGACATCTTACCTTCAGTCATTTAGTTCCTCTTCCTCATCTGAATGAAATCACAAATGGAGGCTCTGCAGGAATGAGCACACACCTCTCCCCTTAACCCTCAGCAACCTGCTACTCTGCTTTCACACTGGATTCCACCCAGGCAGAGTCAGTCCTCTTGCTTGTAGCTGGTTCACTGCTGAGGCTGCACTGAGTAGGAGAACAACGTTCATCTCATATCTGATGGTTTTGTAGCTGCTCTCACCCCACCCCACCAGCTGGGAGGAGGCACAGCCTGGGCAGCAGCTCACCCCAGCTGGCCAAAGGGGTGTTCCAGAGCACATGATGTCACCAGCAAAGTCACGCTTGGTACACAGGCTGGGAGCAGAGCTGCTCAGGGATGGGCTGGGTGTTGGTCAGCGGGAGGTGAGTGATGGCATTTGGCATCACTAGTCTTACCTACCTAATCCTTCCATCATTTCCCCATTTATAGTTTAAATGTTTTTACCCCCTTCCATTCCTATTAATCTGTCTTCATCTCAATGCACAAATTCTCTCCCCTGATCTCACTGGGAGGTGGAGAGTGAGTGAGTGCCTGTGAGGGTTTGGGGAGTGAGTGAGTGCTGGTGAGGGGCTTGAGGAGTGAGTGAGTGCCTGTGAGGGGCTTGGGGAATGAGTGAGTGCCTGTGAGGGCTTGAGGAGTGAGTAAGTGCCTGTGAGGGTTTGGGGAGTGAGTGAGTGCCTGTCAGGGGCTTGGGGAATGAGTGAGTGCCTGTGAGGGGTTTGGCTGCTTCCTCTGTTGAATCATGACCCTCACTCAGTTCTGTTCTCTCTTTGTTCTCACAACTTCTAACATTTGCATTAGGACTCTCTACGTGGTGAGGATGATATTGCTGGTATCCAGTGCCCTGAAACCACACACAGAGTGGGAAGTGCCTTGATAATAAGTTTTATAACATTGAGCAGGAAGATCACCCCAGAGGATCAGTAGGATGGCCTTGGCAGGGGGTTCTCAGCAGCACTCGCTTCACTTTGCCAGGGAAGACAGAAGAGGCCAAGAGAGCCAAGACATGGTCGTGGTCCGGCTGGAATTGTGCTCACTCCTTTCCTGTGTGGGACCCAGCTTTGAGCTGCTCCTGGGCTGGGGACTCTAAGGAGAGCCAGGGGAGTGGGGACCACTCTGCTGCTCAGAGTCCCCAGGGCTACCAACAGACTCCTGTGGCTCTGAGCACTTATTAGAGGTTCAGTGGCACCTGCAGGGTATCACAGCCCCAGCACAGAGAGCCTCAGCACCCTGCCCTGGCATGGGACTGGCTCTCTCAAAGGTGCTTACTGCTGATTCAGCTCCCTGATAAGATGCTGCCAGGGCGATCACAAGGTTGGTCTCAATGGAAAGATTTGGTCGCTAGCTTTTCCTTATCTCAGCTGAGCCAAACACAGAGGATGCCAGAAGAGAACTGTGTGCTGGGGAGTCCTTGTTGCCCTTCCCAGAGCACCTGTCCCCATAGCGCCGGTGGGACAGTGGTTTTGCAAGTCCCACTGAGTGGCCCTTGAGCAGTCAGGGATGAAGCAGTGCCCAGTGTCTTCTGCCTCAGGATACATCTCTGCAGTTTGCTCCAAGCCAGGTGCCTGTGCTGCACCCTGCTAGTGGGACTCAGACCTCTAGGCCAGTCTTACCTTGCCTGGCAATGGCTTCTGCAGTGGCACCTGTGCTGGTGCAGTGGGTGCAGAGAACCCAGAAGGTGTCACTTACTCCTGTCTTCCCACCTCCACATCACACAGTACTTCTGGACTCCCATGGCTTCATCTGCACCCCTTTGGAAGGGGGTAAATCTGTGTCCACCATGTTCTGAGGCCTGGAATTCTCTGCTGTCAGCACAGCATCTAGGCCAGGGCTGTTCTGAGCAAGGAGAACTCATCACCCTGCAGGACAGAGAGGCAACTAGCCCCAGTCCCCCCTGGACATGTGCAGTAGTTGTGTGCACCCACTGCTGACGAAACCCTCCGGCTCCTGCCTCCAAACCCAGGCTGAGCAACTTTTCCTGATCCTTCTGTAGTGAAGAACTAGTTCCAGAGGTTATGGGATGGTATCTTAACTGGGAAGGACAGGTAATGGTTCCCCAGCTGGAGAGAGCTGTGGTTTCCCTCAGTTTGCGGTGACTCCATCAGCTCATTGCCAGCACTGGGACTGTCTGAGCTACTGTTTGTGTCTCTGTTCCCAGGATTTGGGTCTCTTTGCTAGGCTGAGCCCTTTGGCAAGGCTTCTGCCTCCAGCCCGGGGCAAGCTTGAGCCAGGGACAGCCTTGGTCTGTGTAAGCACAAGGGCAGTGGAGGACAGGCCTTGCTGAGACTAAGTTGACACAGCAGGTGCATGGCAGGATCTCCTGGGCTGTCAAAAGAAAGGATGGATCAGAGCACCCCAGGTCTTCATCCATCCTGGAGAGTGTCTCAGCAGGGACCTGGGGGCACAAGTCAAGTGCAAGCTTTGCAGTGCTTCCAGGGCCACACCACAGCTTCTGAGAGCAGTGGACCCCTGGTGAATGTGGTGAGCGACACAAGGCACGCCGGCAGGTGGGAACCTCTGCTGTCACAGGGACTCGTGGCCCCAGCTGCAGTATGTTGCTGTGAAAGAAGCATTTGTGGTGCACTAGTTCCTTCAACGTGGGCAGAGGTGTCTGTTCCCTGCTATGAGTGGGGCCAGGAGACATCGCTGGAGCCTTACATCCTACATCCTGAGCTTCCACTTTCCCCTTGGGAGGGAATGTGGCTGTGCAACAGTGGGAGAACCAGACTCACCAGCACTTCCCTTGAGCAAATTGGCTGCCTGGGAGCTAAAGGCCTGGCAGGGCTTGGGGCAGAGCTGCAGGATGTGGCTATGCCCAGGCAGAGGGCACAGGGCAATGCTGGGCCTGGGCGGGTGGCTGGAGGAAACTGGTTTCAAGGAAGCTCCTCCATCTGCTGCAGTTCTCCTCCTCCCTGAAGCACAGCGCAAGCTGCAGGGCTCTCATGTGCCCTGGCCAAGCAGGACTAGGAACCCCCAGTCTACTGGCACCCTCTCTTGTGGGGCCTGTCTGCCATCGTACAGACCCCTGTGGGCTGGGCTTTGCCAGGAGCGGTAACATGATCTGCCCCTAAAAACCCCACAGCAGTCAGCCCCTCCGTTTATGCTAGATAATCCTGAGCCGGGCAATGGTCTGTGGATTTTGCCGACATCATTCTCCATGCAAAGACTTTAGGACAACAAAAACAGAACTGTGGGGCTGGGAAGAGGCAGGGCTGGTTGGGGTAGGGGGAGGCAGAGCCCAAGAGCCCCAACAGGAGCAGAGAGGAAGCTCACTGGAGGAGCCCTTCCAAACCTGCATCGTGCTCCCAGCACAGGGCATCGCACACAGCCCCTGTTGTACTCCTGTCTGCTCCCTTCTTGGGCTCCCACAGAAGCCCCTTGATTAGCTAATTAAATCATTACCTTGGCTTTTACCTCTTCCTGCTGGCTGGGCTGAGCACCAGCCTGTTCTGCTTCCCTCTTGGCACCCTAGGAGGGAGAAGGCTGTTTCCTCTGGTGCCATGCGCCTTTCTCAGGCAAAGCTGCCAGCACTGGGCTCTGGCAGGGTGACAACAGCCTGGCTCGGGGCCACTCAGCCCAGCCCTTGAGTTCCTGCAGATCACGTCACCCAGCGTGGGGCCAGTCGGTTAAAACACAGGGCAGGTCTGGGGGGATATGGTGCCCACGGGTGGAGCATTGCGGGTGCTGTAAGGGCCATGGGGTGCACAGAAGCACTCGCTCTCATGTGCTTTGCTCAGGTTCTCCGTGCCCACGAGTCCAGCCCTGTTTGCCTGCAGCACTGTGCTCTGGCATGAGTGAAACGCACCACTGGCTTGCAGCTGATAAAGGACTAAATGTCTCATTCTCCTGACTGCAGGTAGGCAAATAGGCTCTGCAGAGATATGGCCAGCAAACTCTCCCAGCACTGCCTGGTTTGCCTTTGACAGGCACTCTGTCTGGGGCCTTCCAAGGGACTCTGACACCCAGAAGGAAGCTGCCAGGCTGGGGCAGAGCCTGCGTGATACTCAAGCCCAGCCATCACTGCTGGTCAATGAGATGACTGGTGTTTGTAAAGTGAGATCACCTCCATTGCTAACACCTTCCTTGTGCCTCTGAAAAGAAAACACCCTGACCTAGGGGGAAAGGGGAGGCTGTCATTGCCATGTCAATTGATTTCTACCCCAACACCCCATGGGAGATGCAGACAGTGGCTCTGTGCAGGCTCCACAGCTCTAAGGGAGCTGAACCACTCACTCCTGCCTCCTGTTCCCCTTCTAGATACATCCCTCACACTGCAGCAACCATCTTCTTCAGCCCAATTCCAAAAAGATGAGCGGAGTTTAGGCTGTTTGTAGCTACCTTTGAATCCCAGACTGGTGGGGTTGGAAAGGACCTCTGGAGATCATCCAGTCCAACCTTCTGCTAGAGCAGCATCCTCTAGAGCAGATCCCACAGGAACAGGCCAGGAGGGTTTAAGACGTCTCTAGAGCACACAGAATCACAGAACGTTAGGGATTGATCCTCCCACTCCTATCACTTCATTTCCCATGCAAAGCGGCAAATATTACAAGTGTGTCACATAAACTGAAAATGTGAAATTTAACACTCTTTAAGGGCAAATATATTACTTAAGAGATCAGAGGATCCTGAAACTCTTCCTCCTCAACTGCAATATATTCCTCATCTCAAGCTTCATTTTCACATCCATCTAAAATTCCAACTGTCTAAAAATCTGCAATTGTGCAGAACTCATTAGGGCTCTGAGCTGGTACAGCAAAGCTGTAGAAGCAATGAGAAAAAGCATTTAGAAAGATTATGTTACTAAGAAACCTCTAGCAATAATTTAAGGACCTCACAATGTTGAGGAATGAAGACTGATCAAAAGTAGGAGAGACAACATGCAAGAGAAATAGTAAACATGGAGAGAAAACATACAAAAAAATAGTAAGTTAAACTTATTTCTAACCAACGTAATCCATTAGCCTGTGTGGTACCTACAATGTTGGTTCTTCTATATCAGTCATCTGGTACTTCTGCATTCTTTCAAATACTGAGTGACTGGCAGGAGCCTCCACAGCCTCTCTGGGCAGCCTGGGTCAGGGCTCTGGGACCTCACTGGGAAAAAGTTTTCCCTTATGTTTAGGTGGAACCTCCTGTGCTCCAGTTTGTGCCCAGTGCCCCTGTTCTGTCGCTAGTCACCATCGAGAAGAGGCTGATCCCATCCTGCTGACACTCAACCTGTAGATATTAACAGAAATACAGAATGTTACAGGTTGGAAGGGACCTCGAAAGTTCATCTAAGTCCAACCCCCCCCTGCTGGAGCAGGGTAAGCCTACAGTACTGTCTCAAGATGTCCTACATGGGGCTCAAACCCATGACCCCACGAATTCAGAGTCCCGTGCTCTACAAACTGAGCCAACCAGACCCAGTCAATAGATATTGATCAGCATTAATGAGATCCCCACAAGTCTCTTTCTCTCCAGGCGGCACAGCCCCAGCTTTGGGATGTCCATGGCTGCTGTATCCAGCTGACAAATCACTCACTAGACCTTTCTTCCTCCCTACTATGTTTCCCAGTATATCCATATTAAACTTGCCCTGATTACCCTAACAGTGACCACCTTATTGCTACCTCTCAGCTGTGGGTGTTCTGAATCAAGGCCATTGCCTGGATCCAGCTCTTGTGCCAGCCATGGGCACCCCAGTCCATTCCCCTTTCCCCATGCACAGCCACAGCATCACAGGCTCTGGTTCTGGAGAAGCTGCATCTCCTTACGGGCCTGAACAGAAGTTCACACAACCTCTGCCTCCTCATGAGATGCCTGAAATTAATGATATTCATAAAAATATTTCTATATTGACAGTGGAGCCAGCTGAGCTCCACAGGAAGATGTTCAGGGAACAGGCACCAGGTCCCTGCTGGGAGGAAGTGCTGCCCAAAGCTGCGGTCATGGGCAACACGCATGCTGGGATGGAGGGACACAGCAGAGGGATGCTTCAGGAGGTTGAAGCTGTTAGCTGCTTGCTCTCCAGCTGCAGCCAGGAGGTGAGAACCCAGAGGTGGAAGATGAGGTTGGAGTGTCTCAGATCTGGCTCACAACAGCCCCAGGCTTGAGCTCTTCTCTGCCTTGGGCATCCTAAAGGTTTTAGTTCTTGAGATCGGGAAGTGCAGGGAAAGGAGAATGAAGCAACCCTAGGGCAGGATTTTCCCTGTCACTAGTGCCACAGCGAGCACTGGGGGCAGCATGGCAGAGAGGCTGAGGCGAGGAGCTCTGGAGGTGCCTGATTACTTCCAGGGCAATCAACAGGGCCATAAGTAAACGAGGCTGAAGGTGAAACTGTGATGTGGAGGAGGTGGCCCTCTGTGAATGCTGCGGGGTATTTGCAGGAGACCAAGATCTCCCCTGAGCTGCCAAGGGTTTAGGATATTGCACCACAAAGTGCTTTGTAAACCTTTGGAGTGATTCTAGCGCCAGGGCCAGCACAGAGAAGGCTCCAGGCAGTGCTGTTCTGCAGTGTGGTCCAGCCAGTGTAGTGATGCAAATCTAACTTTTGCTTGCATGCAGCAAGGCCCTTCCTGAAAGCCACGCTTGGATGAGTGCTGCCTGGGGAGTCAGCGCTTGCTTGTGGAGACTTTAAATGTGTGAAAGTTATCAAAGATGCATGAAAACCCAAGGTGTGGGCAGCCTTGGCTCCTGACTGCTGCTGTCAGTGGCTTCCTGATGGTTGCTGCATCTCAGCTCCACTCCAAGGAAACTTGTAAAAGCCAACGCAGTTAATGCTATCCAAATCCTGGGGTCACTATTTTCAGCCCTGATCCAGGGGTCGTGTAATCCCCGCTGCTGACACCTATGTGTTGTCTTTACATGCCCCACAAATGATAAACCAGACTGATCCTTCCTGATCTCAATGTCTTGGTCTTGACTCTACAGCCTTTTGACAGATGCTCTACCACCCCTGGTTTTCCTCTGTACAGGTCCTGGCCACAGTCCCCGTGTTCCTGAGCAGGTGAAGGCACAGGTCGGTGAAAGGAAGGGAGGTCATTTGGAGTTTAGAAGGGAGGTGTCTAACCAACTCCTGAACGAGAAGTGAAGCCACCTTCTGTTCTGACTGGTGTAAACATCTATGGATTGTGTGTGTCTGACCTACAGTCATCTGGGGTAAACAGGGTGGGAGAAAGCATGGTGAGAGCAGCTGGAAGGGGAAATCCTCAGTTAAAACTGAGAATCCTTATGAAGAACTGCTGGTTCTGCTCAGGCTTCAGCTGCTGTGTATGAAATGGTTAAAAATCAATCAACCCTCTGCAAAAAACATTGCAAAGGCTGAAGGGAGTTGACCATGGAGAGCAGGAGATGCTTTAGCAAAAGCTTTGTCTCACCGACAGAGCTGAACGTTTGGTGTCAGGGAGCTGGGAAAACCTTAGGTATGAGCTGCCAGGAGTCCCCGGCACCCTGCACACACCACAAACCTGCTGTATGGGTTTGGCATCGTCACTGGAACCCAGCCAAGAGAAATACCCAGCGTTCAGTCCTCACTCAGCACCAACACCTTCCTCTTTCTCCAGCCAGGACTCCTGGGAGGTGGTAGCACATCACAACCTGAGAATGTGGCAGGAGACCTGGACTTCAACTCACACTTCATCAAGTCTTATCCAAAAGGAGTGACAGCTGCCAGTCATGACAACAGCAAATGCCAGCCCCCACAGCCGAAATGGGCCTCATGGCTGGCATGGCTGCCTCAAGAGGTAACGGGAGGCATCTTACCCACTTCAGCAAGTTTCTACTCCCAGTATGAGAATTTGAGGCAGGAGGACTGACCACCCACTGTTATTCCCTGCTCCTCAGACTCTTCCACACAAACGTGCAGGTGCCAGCAGCTGCTCTCAGTTAGAGGAAGACTTAGCTTTAGTTTTGGGGCAGTTCCTGCTATCTCCACGGGACAGGACCACTCCAGAGACACAGCTCCCTGCTCCTGACTGGAAGCCCTCCAGCACTGAGATGCTAAAGCCACCACCGTGCTGGTGGTCACCAGATGTTGCCCTCTTCAGGATGCAGGTGGTGATAGACGTCTCTGAGACCATCTGTTCCCTGCTGCCTCCTTCCCGAGTGCTCAGGCCCCTGTGGCAGCTCAGGTCCATGCTAGGTCCTTGTTCTTCTCAGGCATGAGCCAAACTGACTCTCCGTAGCAACAAAAATAAAACCAAACTTGGAGGTATATCTCCTCTAGAGCAAATTCAGGTGTTGGCCATGATGCAAGAAGCCTGTTTGTGCCAGGGAGTGCCAGGGTCCCCAGGGCTTGCACTGGGCACGGGACGGGTGTCAGAGTCTGATAGTGCCAGCTGTCAGAGGGTCCAGCAGGATTTCACCACAGGAGATTGTTCCAGAAGGAGCTTTAGGCAGACACCTCAGCCAGGCCTCAGGCTGGTGTGCAGGAACGGCCACAGGAAGTTTTGCTGTGGGACCTGGTGGCCCTGGGCAGAGCAGGTGACTTCTTTGCACGAGGAGCAAGTCCTGGGAAGAGATATGGATGCTTCTGGTTACCAGACAATGCCCAACCAGCACTGGCCAGCCCCTGCACCCCAATTGGGGCTGCCCCTCAAGAACCATTGTCCCCAGTCACAGCGGGGATCTTCCCTTACCTTGGAGGAGTGGAGCTGGGAAATGCTGGCTGCTAGCTCTGCCCCAGTGCAGCTGCAAAATGCTGGAAGAGGCAGGCGAGCTGGGCAGCATGCAGTTAGAGATGGCATTTTTCTCCTCGTGCCCAGCACCACGCCCTGGTGACAGGGATGTTTGCTGGATTGGGGCTGGCCAGTCCTGCCAGACCTCAGCACCAGGAAATGTCCCTGTTCCTCTACAGAGCGTCGCAGCGAGGCTGAAGGATGTGCTCACTTGTTTGATCTTATAAATTTTTTCCCTTTAGTTTAATTAAGGCAGTTTAATTGCACTGATCTGTCTCCAGAACAACCCAGTGAGCGTCCAGACCCTCCTGACTCAGAGGCTTTGCTGCTCTACATGCTCCTCTCAGCCTTCACTGACTACTTCCCCCATGCTCTGCCACTCTGATTCTTCACGCCCATCAGCAGACACTGGTGTCCCCACACACCGCCCCAGCCCTCGTCGGACCTACTCCAGTGACCCTGTGGCTGTTGGTGAGACAACACCTGTGGCTGGGTGTGTTGTGGGTATAATGTGGCACTGACTTGGAGCATGGAAATGAACTCATGTCAAAGTGAATTGGCCGAGGAGCCCTGGCCACAGCAGACAGAATATCTGGGGCCATTACAGGTGACACCGAGCCTCAGAAGACCACATCATAGGTCAAGCAGGAGCAGAGTTGATCACAGGTTCCCACAGCATCTACACAGCCAAACTGAGGCAACGTGGTCTGGATGATTGGGTAATGAGGTGGATTGTGAGCTGGCTGCAGAAGAGAAGCCAGGAGGTAGTGGTCAATGAGACCTAATTGAAGGCCTTGATCTAGTGGAGTCCTCGAAGAGTCAGTACTGGGACCAATCCTATTCAATCTTTTCATTAATGACTTGGATGAGGGATTAGAGCACACTGTCAGCAAGTTTGCTGACGACACAAAACTGGGAGGAGTGGCCAACACCCAGCAGACTGCACTGCCATTCAATGGGACCATGACAGGCTGGAGAGCTGGGCAGGAACAAATGTAATGAACTGTAACAAGGGCAAATGTAGAGTCTTGCATCTGGGCAGGAACAACCCCAGGGACCAGTATAGGTTGGGGGCTGACCTGTTGGAGAGCAGTGTATGAGAAAGAGACCTGGAGGTCCTGGTGGACAGCAGGATGACCATGAGCCAGCAGTGTGACCTTGTGGCCAAGAGGGCCAACTGCATCCTGGGGTGGATTAGAACGGGGGTGGTTAGCGGATGGAGAGAGGTTCTCCTCCCACTCTACTCTGCCCTGATGAGACCACATCTGGAGTATTGTGTCCAGTTCCAGGCCCCTCAGTTCAAGGACACAGAACTGCTGGAGAGAGTCCAGCACAGAGCCATGAGGATGAAAGGAGTGGAGCATCTCCCTGCTGAGGAAAGGCTGATGGAGCTGGATCTTTTTAGCTTGGAGAAGCTAAAAAGGTGAGGGGTGACCTCATTAATGTGTATAAATATGTGAAGGGTGGGTGTCAGAAGGATGAAGCCAATCTCTTAGTGTCATCTAATGATAGGACAAGGGGCAATGGGTGTAAGCTGGGACACAAGAGGTTTCACACAAATAGGAGAAGGAACTTCTTCACAGTGAGGGTGACAGAGCACTGGAACTGGCTGTCCAGGGGGGTTGTGAAGTCTCCTTCACTGGAGACATTTAAAACCCACCTGGACATGTTCCTGTGTGACTGAATCTAGGTGATCCTGCTGTTGCAGGGGGATTGGACTAGATGATCTTTCAAGGTAACTTCCAATCCTTAGTGTTCTGTGATTCTCTGATCCTTTAAGCCAGGACTTGGTGCTGGGTCCCAGCACCACCTAAGGCTGTGCAAAATGGGTGGTCCTGTCCCACAGTGCCAGCACCAGAGCCTGACACCAGCCCAGTACAGACCATCTGGAGCCACCTGCGACATAAAGCCAGGGCTGGAGCCACCTCAACAGAGAGAGAGGCTGGTGCAGAGCAGGTCACCTAGTGCACCAGGGTCTAAGCTCCAGTTTGGGCCACCCTGTTCATGGATCTTGCTGTGCCAGGCCACTACTTCTCTCATCTCCCAGGATGACCTGGAAGCAGTGTGAAGCTACAACCAAAGTCGCCTACAGGAAACTTCCTCATCAGTTCCATCTGCTTTCTAGAGAGAAAAAGAGCAGTCACTGATTTAATTGTGTAGCCAGGGAGATCGGCCCCAGAGACACACTCCTGGTGCTCCTCAAGCCTCTGCCAAGCAACTCTGAGGAGCTGCATATTGAGCAGTTCTTCACCTCAAGGTCTAATCTGTGTGAAACAGACACTTGAGTAATGCCCAGGGGACAAAAGAATCAATTTTAAAAGAACTCGCTGGTCACACCAGCCCACTGTTACCAGTGAGGCCCTGGGCAGACCAGGCCAGGAGGTGGCAGCTGTGGTGCTTCTGGCTGGCAGCAGTCTGGGCTGTATGAGGATTCCTAAGGCCAGGTGATTCCTGTTCTCCAGGCAGCAGTTTTTTAAGAACAAATGCTCTACAGGGAAAATGAGTTGTATAAATTAAACTAATACTTCCATGCATTTTTATTTTACAATTAACTAACTGGCTTATTCAACAGTTCTTGAGAGGCAGGATACTTTAACACCAAGAACTGAGCCAACTGAAATCGGGACGCAACACAAGGAGTTCTTTCAAAGAAGCGCGACACTGTACAATGCAGCAGAGCATTCAATCACAGACCCTTGCTCACCCAGCTGCAATCCCATGGAACCTGCCACCTCCCGCTGCACAGAAATACAGATGAGAAGCCCTACTACTGCTGCTGCTACGAGTCCAGGGCTCCCCAGCAAGCTGGGCTGAGGGCAGCGAACTGGAGCCTGCTCCGTCGCCATCAGTTCACCCGGCATGCTCGGATCATGAGCAGCTGGAGGAGGATGAAGACAGGTGACATGATGAGCCCGTACCAGAGCTCTCGGCTGTGCTCCACCAGCTTCTGGCACAGCAGCATCTCGAAGACAAACTTGAGGCTGAGGATGGTGAGGATCCAGAAAAGCCGCAGCACAGCCAAGCGCTTCTCGCCGTCCTGGAAGAGCCGCACCGACACGATGGTGGTGAAGTACGTGCTGAGGCCGTCGGCGGCGAAGAAGGGCACGAAGACCAGCCACCAGGACAGCGCCTGGGCCGCGCCGTCCACCTTCAGCACCAGCAACACCGAAAAGACCAGCAGGGCCAGGCCGTGCAGGAAGATCTCGAAAGTGGCGAAGCCCAACCACTGCACCAGCTCCCGCAGCGAGAACAGCATCGCCACGGCCCCCGCGGGGACATGGGAGCGGCAGGGGTTGGTCTGGATGGGCTCCGCGCCCGGCTCCGGCTCCCGCTGCTCTGCCGGCGCAGAGTGATGACGTAGAAAAAGCGACGGGATGGGGTAGGTGCAAGGAAATGACGTTCTGCGGCTGGGCCTGAGCGAGAACAGCAGCGTCAGCGCCACCGATAGGCTGCCACAGCACCCGGAGAGGGGCCGGGTCCAGGACTGAGTTGAGGTCCCCGTCCCCCCGTTTCCTGCCAGGGCTCGGCAACGCAGATTGATGACGTAGACAGAAGCCAGGGCGTGGGGGCGGTGGTGGGAAACGGGGTTCTGTGGTAACATTGCGGGGGCGGTGGGTTCTGCGGAGAGACCGGAGCTGTAGCAACAGCGCCGCGACCCCTGAAGTGACACGGCATCAGCCCCCGACGCAGACCCGAGGTTTCAGGCCTCAGCCAGGTCGTGTCGTCGGCTGATGATGTAAGCAGGAGCGACGGGATGCTCACGGCGAGGGAAGTGGGGGGTCAATGGCAGGGCCCAGGGCCCGAGGGGATTGGTGACGGCTTCTGTAGCGGGGCCCTCGGCTCCGCGCCCCCACCCCAGCCCTTCTCTGTCTTTGCCGCTTTTTGATTTATCTGATTTCGCCTCTCGCAGATGGCGGAACGGAAGCTCCTCGTTCTTTTTGGCAGCCAAACCGGGACAGCTCAAGATACTGCGGAGAGAATCGGCAGAGAAGCCAAGCGGCGCCGCTTCCAGTGCAGAGTGGAGGCACTGGACAGCTACGGTGTGGTGCGTGCAGAAACAGGAGGGTGGTCCATGTGCTGCTGCTCCAGCAGACCTCGGGGCTCTGCCTTCCCTCAGGGTTCCTTGTGCTTAAGGCATCTGAAAAGGGCTCCCCCACTTTCCTGGGCAGCCTGGGTGAGGCCTGTACAGCATTTTGGGGAAGAAATTGTTCCTCAAGACCAACCTAAACGTCCCATGGCACAACCTGAGGCCATTTCTTCTGTTCCACTTCCTTGGAAGACGTGACTGACCCCCACCGTGCTCCAGCCTCCTGAATTTTAGGGTCGAGGGTGAGAACGTCTCCCCTGACCCTCCTTTTCCCCAGTTAACCCCCCCCATTTCCTTCAGCCACTCCTGAGAGCACTGGTACTCTAGACCATTCCCCAGCTTAGCTGCCCTTCTTTGGACCGGCTCCAACCCCTCAATCTCCTTCTGGGAGTGAGGGACCCAAATCTAAACCAGAATTCAATCTGAGGCCCCTCAGTGTGCTTTACAGGGGAACAGCCCAAGCCCTGGTCTTGCTGACCACACTGGTGCTGATACAACCCCCAAGATGCTGATGGCTTCTTGGCCACCTGGGCATACACTGGCTTATATCCTTGTGGGGCTGCAGGTTTTATTCTGAGTCTGATCTGTCCATGACAGGGCTGTGATGTGAGGTTGATGTGTTGTGAGGGCAGCAGAGCCCTGGTCCAGGCTGCCCAGAGAGGCTGTGGAGTCTCTGCTCTGCAGACAGCCCCAGACCCTCCTGCAGTGTTCCTGGGGAATCCTCCTCTGGCAGGGGGATTGGACTGGATGATCTCCAAAGGTCCCTTCCAACCCCACCAGTCTGGGACTCTGTGAGCAGCTATGTCGGGACAGCCAGGAGCTGTGTTTGCAGGTTGCGAGTGTGAATGTGCCTGTCCATGTTTGTGCCCACAGGCCAACCTCATCAATGAGCTGTTGGTGGTCTTTGTCTGTTCAACGACTGGCCAGGGTGACCCACCTGACAACATGAAGGTAGAATGTTCTGTCCGCATTGCTTTTATATTCCTGGTTCCATGACTGGATTTCTCCCTTGAAACAGTGGTTATGTTTGAGGGGGGAGCTTTGGAGCAGAAGCAATCACATCTCATGTTGCTGGTGATTGCTGGTGACATGGGTGAGCAAGGAGCTGGTGAGGCTTCAATAACTTAACAGCAAGCGGTAGTTGCTTTCAGAGTTCACCTCTGCAGAAGGTTCTCCCCACTCTGGTGGGTCTCAGTGGAGGGCAGGAATGTACTCAGTGGGTGGCCAAGCAGGGATCTAAGGACAGGGAGGGCTTCCTTGACACCAGCCTGACTCCTGTCTGTGTCTTTATCTTAGATGTTCTGGCGGTTTCTGTTCCGGAAGAACCTCCCACCCAGCTCCCTCTGCCAACTGGACTATGCTGTGCTGGGTCTTGGCGACTCCTCCTATCCAAAGTAAGCAGCTCTGTGGCTCTTCACCTGCCCACAACAGCTGCTCCTCACAGCTCTGCCTGCAGGCAAGGCCAGCTTGCCTGAAGAATGGAGGGGTAAGGGGAGACAGAGCCTGACTCTAGAGATTCAGCTCATATGAAATACAGCTCCCACCAGCCTTATAAACCTAGTGCTGTACCTGGTCATGTCCCTTCCAACCTCCAGGAACTGGACTGCTGCCCATTCTTCACTCCAGGCTTCCTCCAGCAGATGCTTTGCTGAAGCAACTCAGGCAGTTGTTACAGCTGTTCAGTTCTCTGTTGTGCTATAGCAATTTTAGTGGATTCAACCGACAGGAGACATGAAACATGGAGTTTTAGGTGGCAGTCAGCCCAGTTAGTCCCAGTTCTCTCCTAAAAGATTGTCCCCATGTGCCCAAAATCACTGTAGTGGGAGGAGTGGAGTGTTCCCGAGTATGGGATGGTGAGGGGCTACAGGGAGGGACATGTTTTTCTTTCTGGGTCACAAGCTGCCCTGTGAGGGGAAGTTGGGGCTTCCCAAGACCTTTATGGAAGCTGAGCACAGCCTACATGTGGCCCAGTGAGTGGTGGCTGCTTCCCTGAGCTGTCCCAGGATGGAGGCAGAGGCTGGGCAGGGCGTGGGGCTGGGTCACGCACGCTGGTGCTGGCTGGACCTGCCTCTGCTGCCCTGTCAGCATGTCCTGATGTCCTGCTGGAGCCTGCTTGCCTGCTGCAACTCTGGTTGTTCTCTGCTTAGGTTTAATTTTGTGGCGAAGAAGCTGCACAAGCGGGTGCTGCAGCTTGGGGGCACCCCTCTGCTGCCAGTGGCACTGGGTGACGACCAGCATGATTTGGGGTAAGAGCCAGTGGATGAGGATGGCAGGGAAGCCCCTGGGTGTCCACAGGCTGACAACAGGGCTGGGTACATCCCCCCAGGCTCGAGTCTGCTCCTGTACCCCAGCTGTGGCCAGCAGCCTCCTGCTGCTCTCTGGATGTGCTGGTGTCTGCTCATAACTCTTGTGATGTGGGTCACTTGCTTCTCCAGGGTGTGTGATGATTGTGTGCCAGCATCTTCTGGGTGCCCCAATCCCATTCACACCAGGGGTTCACAGCAGCCTGAGCCATGTTGCTGCTCTCCCATGTGGGACAAAGGCTGCGTGTGGCTAGGGGTGGTCGGTGGTGGTCACCAGCTGTGCTTGGAGGGTTGATGGCTCTGTTCAGGCATCAGTGAGTAAGTGAGTGCTTGGAGTGGTTGAGATGGCGTTCCAGACCTGAAATTGGGAGGGCGTGGCTTGGAGTGACTGCTCAGTGAGAGGGGAGCACTGCTGCAGCCTGAATTTCGTACTTGCAGGCCAGACGCAGTGGTTGATCCATGGCTCTTGGCCTTATGGGACAAGATCCTCGCCTTGTATCCTCTCCCTCCCGGCCTTGAGATCATCAGTCCAGATGTGTGGTGAGTGCAGTGGGAAGGCAAAGACTGGCTGGTGTGAAATGCTTTCCTGGCCATTCCCTGGGGTGGAGATGTGCTCTTCTTTCACTAGGAAGCCTCTCCACAGAGCTTCTGGGGTCTCAACTATCCCTTGGACTTCAGCCACAGGTGGCCTGTCTCTCTTCGGATAGAATGTCCCCTTGTCCTTTGGGGTGTGTGTCAACTGTCCCAGGAGGACTCTGCCCATCTTGCTGTCCCAGTGTGCCTCTGCCTTTGGCAGATCTGCCTCCCTCCACCTGCTCTGCAGCCTTAGGAATCTCTTTCCCAGCAGCCTGCCTGGTGTTCCCTTGCTGCAGGCTAGCTCTAGGGGATGGGAGCAAGGGACAGTGGATATGGTGGGAGACTCCAGGCCTCTCCCTGCCTTCAGCTCAACAGAGGAGCTGTGGCAGGGAGGGAACCACGCTACTTTGCTCTCCTTCCTGCAGCCTTCCACCCAAGTACACCCTGCACTTCCTGCCTGAGGACACTCTGCTCCCTGATGGTGGCCTGCTGCAGCCCACAGCACCCAGGGTTCTTCCCTCTGAGCTGCATCCCTTTGCTGCCCGTGTGGTGTCCAATCAGCGGGTCACAGCAGAATCCCACTTCCAGGATGTCCGACTCATAGAGTTCGATATCACGGGCTCAGGGATCACGTGAGCATTTTTCCTGACTCCACTGAGCTTTGCTGTGCGGGATGGGGTGTCCTCTGGGCTGCCTCCCTCTCCTACTGCTCTTCCTCAGTAATACAGGAGGCTGCAGTGGTCCCTGCTGCACTGCACCCCTTCAGGGCAAAGTCAGGGGCACACAGGAGCTGTCTGAGGACTAGCTGTTTGCTGTGTCCTGTGTGAGAGTGCAGCGTCAGTGACACTGGGAATGTGGCTGCGCTGTGGCCTCTCCCTGCTGTGGGTGCTGCTGGGGCTGGTGTTGCTTTGCCTGTCCAATGGCTGCTCTCAACAGGTTCAGTGCTGCATCCACAGGTTCAGTGCTGGGGATGTGGTGATGATCCAGCCCCAGAACTCCCCTGAAGATGTGCAGCAGTTCTGCCAGCTCCTGCGCCTGGATCCAGACAGGCGCTTTATGCTGAAGCCCACAGAGCCTGGTAGGTCCTGCCCACTGCTCCTTTCCCTCCCTGCTGGTACGGTACAGCCCCAGAGCTCTGGCCCAGCCTGGAGCTCTGCTCTTCGTTTGCTGTGGACCTGGTTAACGAGAAGTTGGGAGCTGCCTGGTGCACAGAGAACGTCTGTCCTGGGAGCTCTTCCAGGGTGGATCCCATACTAGTGCCAGAGTGTCTCACAGGAGGAATCCAGCAGTGTCTAGGCTGCACTTGAGCCTTGTGTTGTTGTAGCTCCTGGCACAGTGGAGGATCCTGCAGCCTCCCAAGGCTGAGTTGAGAAGCTCGTGTCCTTGCCAAGGGTTTTCAGGCCTCTCCACTCTGCCTGCTCCCCAGAAAGCAGGTGTTTCTGCAGCTACAAATCCGTGCCAACAGCCAGAGAAGCCCCTTGGAGCTCTTGGTGGTCTGCATGGTACTGGGAGAGTTTTCTCCCCTGTCCCCCTCCATCTTTCCAGTCTGTCTGCTGAGATTTTTACCTGGCCGGCAAACCTGAGAAATTCCAGCTGCTCCTCACATCCTTGGTAGAGATTTAGGGGATAAGGACAGATAAGACACTGCTGGTTATCTCCACTGTGTTGTGTGGGGGTGAGATGGGGCCTTAAAGCACTTGTAGAAAGTTGGGGACACCTCAGCACTGCTGACTTGCTCTTTTGGAAAGCAAGCTGGGCAGAGCAGGAGGGCATGAGGGAACAGTGATGGCAGTAGCTGAAGCAGCTTCCAGCAGCACGTTCATGTGACAGGTGCGTGCCTGGGGAGCAGCAGAGCTGTGGGACAGCAGGCAGGCAGTGCTTGGGCATCCAGCCCTGGTGCTGAGCTGGCCACACTGCCCTGCCCTACAGGCACATCCCTCCCTGCCCTCCTACCACAGCCTTGCACCATCCAGCACCTCGTCACCCACTACCTGGACATCTCCTGTGTGCCGCGGCGCTCTTTTTTTGAACTCCTGTCCTACTTCTCCAAGAACGAGCTGGAGCGGGAGAAGCTGCAGGAGTTCAGCTCGGCACAGGGCCAGGAAGAGCTGTACAGCTACTGCAACCGGCCCCGCAGGACCACCCTCGAGGTGAGGCTGAATGGACTGGCTCCATCAGGGCTGCGCCACAGCAGAAAGCACTGGTCTGGGTGATCAGCCCTTGTGTCTTGGCCATTTCTTCATCTATTTCACCCATTTTCTGAGGGGTCCTTGGGTTTCCACTGCTGGTTAAGACCTGCTCCAAACATTCTGGGCAGTGTGGGGGGTCCTGTACTGCAGGGGAAGCAGTGGGGAGGGCGGTTAGTGCCCAGAGGTTTTGTGGTGTGGTGCCTGTGGTGCAGGACAGCCCTGGACACCCAGGAAAGTGGTCAGGATGATTTTGGGGGTGTTCCAGGTCTCAACCCACCTTGGCTTTGCAGGCTCTCTGGGATTTCCCTCACACCACATGTGCCATCCCACCTGAATACCTGCTGGACCTCATCCCTCGCATCAGACCCCGGGCCTTCTCCATTGCCTCCTCGCTGCTGGTAAGAGCTCAGCCTCGTGTCAGGTTCTGAGGAGAGGGTTGGTCAGAGTTGGGACCCCACTGGTGCTGTGCATGCTGTTGGTGTTCAGGCTGTACTCCAGGCCCTCTGAGCCCCAACAGCTCACCTGAACCCCTACTCTGCTGTGAGCCTGTGATGTGCTGCATGTAGACCGCAGGGCTGTGCCAGCCGTCGGATTAGGGCGCTTGCCCTCCTGTAGCCGTTCCACTGCCAGTGCTGGCCCAGCACCCTGCAGAGATCTGGAGTGCTGGTCACAGGGAGTAGTGGGAGCTTTCCTGAGTGGTATGACCCTAGGAAGGGGGAGTGTGGCTTCCTGCTGCTGCTGGGAGGTGGCAGTGGAAGCTGGCCTGGGGGACTCAGCCCAAGCACAGATGACATTTGCCCCCCATGGAGAACTTTTGGGTTGGGCAGTTGCTGTTTCCAGCTGCGCAGAGCTTCACTGGGAAAATCCCCTTCACTATTGGAAGTGTGTAGCATGAGGGTGGACTCCATTCTGTGTCTGAGTGGCTGTTTGAAGGCAGGGCAAGTGTTGCAGATGCCCTGGCAGTAGCTGGGTACCAGCTTTGTCTCTGGAAGAGGTGCTGGGCGATTGCTGCAGAGCTGTGCTGGGTGTCTTCTCATCTCTCTTGGCTCCTGTCTGGACACAGACTCACCCTGACCGGATCCAGATCCTCATGGCAGTAGTGCGGTACAAGACGCGGCTCAGCAAACCTCGCTGTGGTCTCTGCTCTACCTGGTTGGCTTCTCTCAACCCAGAGCAAGGTAATTCCTTGGATTCTGTGAGAGCCCTGCCTGCATGCTCCCGTCAGAGCTGTGTGTGGTTGGACCCCAGAGTGGAGCTCTGGAGAGCTCCACCAATACCCAGAGCTGGAACACCCTGCTGTGTGTGAGTCTGGATGTACTGAACTCACAGTGACCGTCCTTCCTCACTGCTCCCATCCTCTTCATAGCATTGTGTGCTCCTCCAGCTTGCCCTGAGCACCCTGAGTTCCTGGTTTTCTTGCAGATGCTCAGCTTTCCTGCTCCCAAAACCAGTACCAGCTGTCCCACAGTGGGCTGCTCCCAATGAGGCTCTGTCACCGCACCCTCAGCCCCACAGCAGGAATGCGGAATAGGAATGGAGGTCCTACCCCTGAGCACATCCGTCGTGTCCTGCAAAGCCTGTGTGTGGCTTTTGTTTTCTCTAACCAGAAAAGCACTCATTTGAGTCTCCAGGCAAATGTGACAAACTCATGGGGTCTGCTGCAGGAGGGTAGAAGATTGCTCTGTATGACTCCTAGGCAAGTCCTCTTCTGTGAGGATCTGCGTGGGCATCTTCACCCCTCCTCTGGCTCTCAGAAGAGGCAAGTTTGGCTTTCCCTTACAGCCAGGCTGACATCTCTGTTCATCTCTGCTGCTGTTTCCCCTGGCACTGTGAGGAGACTGAACCCCAGCTCTGGGGTTTTCCTACACATGCCGTGTGCCCATGGTACTGGGTTCATGGTAAACCAGGTGCCTTCAGTACCTCCAGAGGAGCTGGGTGCCCAGGTCCAGTGGTGGTGGGGTGGTGTTAGTCGGTCTGTGTTTTGCAGGTGATATCCGAGTGCCTCTTTGGGTGAAGAAAGGAGGACTGAAGTTCCCCACTAACCCTGACACTCCTGTGATCATGATTGGCCCCGGCACAGGGGTGGCCCCTTTCCGAGCAGCAGTCCAGGAGCGGGTGGCACAAGGACGGAGAGGTGAGGGTTGGTCCTGACAGGGACTCAGGATGCCCCTTTGCTGCACATGAGCATGTGTTCAATGTACAGGAATGAGGGACTGGGGCCAGTGAGGACCCAGAACCTGGTGTGTGCAGCCTGTTATTCACAGTCTGGTTATTCACAGGCTGTACTGCAGGGCTGTTCCTTTGGTTGGGCAGAGCTCTGCAGAGGCGCTTTCTTTGCTCTCTATGTGTGGAGATGGGTTACTGAGCTCATCTGCAGGAGGAGTTGTGCCTTCACCCTTGTCCTATCCTCTTTCCTCCTCCAGCTGTGGATCTCAACAGGAGCTGATGCTGACAGAGGGCAGCAGGCAGCCCTGAGGTCTCTTCTTCCTCCACCTGCCCCCCACAACTTTTCCAGCACACAGGGGCCCCTGCTTGCCACAAGTCACTTGGCTTCATGCTGGCATGGCTCCTGGATCTCCCAGGCCAGGGCTGTCAGCCAGATTCTCCAGAGAACTGAGAGCCTTGAGACTCTGCTGCAGGTTGTGTGGGTGCCAGCAGTCCCCAGCACTCATTCAGGCCACCCAGCACAGCCCCTGTGCTCTGATCTCCACAGGGAACTTCTTGTTCTTTGGCTGCCGCCAGAAATCCAAGGACTTCTACTGCCAGGCAGAGTGGGAAGAGCTGGTGGCAAAGGGCTTCCTGACACTCTTCACAGCCTTCTCCAGGGACCAGGTTAGTTCCTAGAGGAAGGAGGTGGATACGGAAGCTAATCAGGCAGCACTGGTATAACCGTGCCAGTGTTTCTAGCGCCTTTGCCTGTTGGGTTAGCCTGCAAGGGCTTAGTGGGGTGGCACAGGATCACCTTGCTCCCCAGCACCACCTGGGTGCTGGCCAGCACCCCCACCAACACTGCTGTGTCGCTGCCCAGTCAGGATGTGCCTGGCTGAGCTGAGCCAGAATGGTGCTGGGATGGTGCTGGAGAAGGTAAGGCAGCAGCTAGCTTTGTTCAGCAGGACCACGAGTGATGAAAGGCTCTGTGGCCTCTGGGTGGGGTTCACCAGGCAATAGCCTTTCTTGGTTGGGTGTCCCTCTGATTGGTGGCTGAAGTTGAGGGGTTGAGCTGCTGCCCCATCTCTCCTGAGCTTCAGATGTGCAGGTATAAGCCCTCTGGAGGTAAAAGCATGCCCACAGCTCAGCCCCTCACTTTGCCGCTGTATTTCCCAGGCAGTGTCTCTGGGGGGCAGCTCTCAGTTCCTCTCCAGTCTTTTTACATTGCTGGGGAAGCTGTTTGAGGTGGGACTGTGCTTTGGTGCCCTGCCCTGCCCTTTGATGGCTCTGCGTGCTCAGCCTGCCTTGGAACCAGGGATCTGATACAGGGGCTCAGTGCAAAGAGGCAGTTGTAGGTAGCTCAGTGCTGCAGCAGCCCTTTTCTCCTGGCTGTGTGCACCTGACACAAAGCCAGGACCTTTTATGTGGTCACTTGTAAGGCAGGAGTTGGATGGTTCTGTGAAGGCTTTCCAAGACTTTGATGAAGAAGAGCAGCACTGCAGAGGTTTGCTGAATGACCTATTGGCTTTTATTCTCATGGCTCATAGAGTTAAGGTGGGGACCTGCTGCTCCCCAAATCTGGAGAGTGTCCCAGAGCCTCCTTCTACCCTATCAGACTCTGGAGGGACAAGACTGCTATTGCAGTGTGCCTCCTGGCCTGCTTTCTCTGCCTGCTCTGTGGGATGAAGCAGTCCTTGCTGCATGGCACAGTGGGGCTGGCAGGAGCAGGCAGGTAGGACATACCATGCTGGGCCGTTGTCCCTGCTCTGTTGGGAGATGCTACAGCCGCCAGCTCCTGGAAACACACTCCACAGCTGGGCAGGATTCCGCTCTTCTCTCTGTAAAGTCCCGTTTGCGGTGACCTCCTCTCAAATCCCAACTGCCCACAAGGTGGATAGATAACGGCCTAACATGGATCTCGGTTGTGCTGAGCATGATGCCCTTGGGGTCTAGGCAAGATGACATGACCCCAGTTTGTCTCTGGGGTGCTCTAGGTAGTTGCAGATCCTTAAATGACCCCCTCAGAACCCTAGAGCCTCTGTCATCACTCAGCTGATTAGTGGTGACGATGCTGCAACTGAGCTGTGTAGGTGCTTGCAACAGTCTCACTTAGCTCCTGCCTCACTGCTGGCTCAGAGCAGTGGAGCCGGGCCTGGCTGTGCCCCGACTTGCCAGCACAGCTGCATGCGACCTGCTGACTGAGCAGTCACCAGCTCTGGTGACATCCAGGGTTGGCTGCTGCTTGAGGTTGCAGCCCTCCAGCCTGCAGCAATGCAGCAAGAGCTTTGTTGCCTTTGGGGCTGAGTGGGAGGGTGGGGGGCTGTGTCTGGGGTTCAGCTCCCCACTGCTGTGCAGGGCCTGGTACAGCAGGCTGTGTGGAGAGGGCCTGGCCTCCATCACAGTGTCACCTTTGTCACGGAGGGGCCGGTGGTGCATTCAGGCACGTTGGCAATGGTGCTCCTCTTGGGCTGAAGCCAGGACTGTGGGCAGCTGCTTGGATGCACAAAGTGTTGTGGATTAACCCTTTGGGAACTCTCCTTGCTTGGGCTGAGCTCTGATAAAAGCCAGCAGTATCCAGTCCCTCAGCACAGTGGAGGAGATCGGAGTGGGATCAAGGCTGCTGGATTTTGGAGAGGCGTAGTCTCCACGGCTTTGGCCGGGGGGGTGGGCTTGATGATCTCTTGAGGTCCCTTTCAACTGTAGCGATCTGTGATTCTGTGAAGCTCCTGCTGCTGCACCCAGCTGTTTATTGCAACCCATCCCAAGTGTGCTGATGTGGAATGAGGGGATCCCTTTCCCTGTGCCATAATGGATCTGACTGCTTCTTGCAGTGTACCCAGCTCTAGGGGCTTACCTGCAAACAACCCCTGAGAACCATCCCCGGGGACCAGGCCAGGTGTGCTGGAGCTGGGGCTGCTGCCAGGGCTGGTGGGCTCAGCACTGTGTTTGCCTGCAGGAGGAGAAAGTTTATGTCCAGCACTGCATCCAGGAGAACCGACAGCTGCTGTGGGAGCTGCTAAGCTGCAGGAGCGCTCACATCTACCTGGCTGGGTGAGTGGGAGCTGGGTGAGTCCAGGAACTCCAGGAACAGGGCTATGCATTGCTGCTTCTCTGCCTCCCTTGAAGCATTCACACAGAGGGACCAGCCCTTTCCACCTCTCCCTCTGTTCAGCTGAGCAAGCCCTGTTCTGAGAGGGCCAGTCCTCACCTGCCCTGTGCTCCAGTTAGGAGCACATATCTGTCCAACCACCAGTGCCTGTGACCAGTGTGTCCTGCCAGTGGGCTAGCTGGCCTCTGGCCTACAGTAAATCCATAGACAGGAGAGCCCTGGACTCCCCTCACTCCCCTCTTTTCTGATGGGGCTTGGTGAAACTGGAGCAAAAGGCTTGTGTGGTTCCTGGGGCTGCTCAAGTGGGCAGGAGGATTTTTAAGGCACAATCTGCTAGAGCCCCCCTGGTGCTTGGGCTTGTAAGCAACAACTTTTAGGACCTTCAGCACATCTTGTCTGACTATTTGCTCCCAAAACTGCCTTTCTGGTTTAGGGATGAGCCATGTGGCACTGCAGTCACTCTGTGGGAGATTATCTTGAGCTAGTGGGAAATCTTCAGCTGTTGGCCCAAAAGTGGCCTTTGGAGGCAGAGTGCAGCTCTGGTCCCAACGCTGCAGCTCTTCCTGGGCAGAGCTCAGCACCTTCTTGCCCTCATTGCTGTCTATATGGCAGGGAGGAGGCTGCTCATCTCCTGCCCAGGGTAAGGGTTGCAAAACATGTTGGGTTCCTGGAGCTGGTGCAAGGCTAGCGATGGTGTCTGTCGTGCACCCCGTGACCTGGGCAGCACCGTGCGAAGCTGTGCCAAGCTGTCAACATCAGCAGTGATTGCAGGAGGCTGTTTGCTGCAGGAACTTTCCTGCTGCCTCATGGGGTCAGACTGGCCTTGCTGCATTCCTGGGAGAAGGAGATTTTTGTTTATGGCACAGGAAGTGGAAGCCAAGCCACCCACTGTCCCTCACTCGTGCTACACTAGCACCTGAGCTGGTGTTCCTCACTGTGTTGCCCAGCCTCCTGGGGCCCTCTCCCCAAATTCCTGCCCACCCATCTGGGGTTTCCTCCATCAGACTGCCCTTGGAACTTGGGATTGTGCCTATGGACACATGAGCTGGGGTCACTGAGGTTCAGCAAGGCCAAGTGCTGGATCCTGCCCTTGGGTCACACAGTCCCTGACATCACTCCAGGCTGGGGCAGAGCAGCTGGAACCTGCCTGTGGGAAAGGATCTGATGGGGATTGGTTGACAGTGGATGGAGGTGAGCTAGTGTGTGTGCCCATGTAGGTGGCCAAGAAGGCCAACAGAATCCTGATTTGTACAAGCACTAGGGTGGCCAGCAGGACCAGGGCAGGGATTATCATCCTGTACTGGACACTGGGGAGGCCCCACCTCAAATCTTGGGGTCAAGTTTGGTCCCCTCCCTCCCTGCCAGAAGGACACTGACGGGCTGCAGTGTATCCAGAGGAGGTCAGCAGAGCTGGGGAAGGGTCTGAGGAGCTGGGGCTTGAAAGGCCCAGCTTATCTCACCCAGAAACCAAAAGGCTGAAAATGTCTCTTTCTTCTGCAGAAAATAGGCATCTGACATGTTTTCCATCACCAGCCAGGCTACATTATCTCACACTTGCATATCAGTGCCTGACTCAGAAACAATATGACTCTTCCAAAAAAAGAAGACCTCCTTTCTGTGTATTTTGGGACGTTAATCAGCTTCAAACGCAAGGCAGAAGTCTGCCTTGTTCTCGGGGAAACAGCAAGGACGTTGCCAGATGCTCCTGCCAATTGGAGCAGCCTGGGAAATTTTTGATTAGATGTTTGTCGCCGAGTCAGTTCATCAAATGAAGCTCTCTCCAGGAAAACGTCTGAATTCCTTATTTCCCATAAGAAGTAGTTGCGCTTCGAGATGTCGAATCCTGTTCGAGTGTTTTCTAGAAGAGAGCCTGTGTTTTCTTCACTTATTCTGAGGTTTTAACTTGCTTTGAGTTATGTTACAGAATTACAGACTTGTTTGGCTGGGAAGGGACCTGCAAAGCTCCCCCAGTCTCACCCCTTGCATGTCTTCAACCAGAGCAGGTTGCTCAGAGCCCCTAGGTCCAACCTTGGATGGGCAGCCTCTCTGGGCAACCTGGGACAGGCTCTCACCCGCTTCTGTATCAACAGTTTGTCCGGTCTGAATCTCCCTCTTTTTAATTTAAACCTGTTGCCCCTTGGCCCTGTAAAGGTCTGTCCCCATCTTTCTTAGCCCCTTTAAGCCTTAAAGGCCACACTAAGGTCTCCTCAGAGCTTCTCTTCTCCAGCTGAACACCCCCAGCAATCCCAGCCTACCCACACAGCAGAGGGTTCCAGCCTCAGAGCAGCAGTTCTGGGGCCTCTTCTGGCCCTGCTCCAACAGGTCCCTGTCACCATCAGAGTGATCCTTTGAGGTTTCTTGAAAGGAGGCACTGGATGGGCTGGAGCAGCTGGTCCTTTGCAGCAGTTGTCTGCCCAGGTCAGGTTCAGACATGTTTTAAACTGAAGGTTTTGCAAGGTAAAACAGTTTCCTGACCTCCTGTCGGTGAACTGTGACTGGTACACATTCCTTGTGTCTTTCTAATGAGGGTGATAGGGAATGGAGCCGTGTGGAGGCCAAGGTTCCGGCTGCCCAGCTGTGATGCCCCTTTGCAACAGACAAGCTGTGTCTGGCTGGAGAGCACTGTGTGGGTAACGGTGCTGCTCTCAAGGGAGCGGGGTGAGCTGCCTCTCCCAGCCTGTCATTTATTTGGTGCCAGGCTGCCTGTGTGGCAGGATGAGGCACATTCCCAGTGCCCTGGCACAGCGACAGCCTGTGCTTTGCTGGAGGCAGTGGGTCTGGCCCCAGGGACACTGCCCCACTGATGGGCTGCCTTGCTGGAGCATCTGGGCTGCAGATGTGGCCCCAGATTTCCCACTTGCCCTCCATGACACCACCTGCTCTCTGTTCCAGGAATGCCAAGGAGATGCCAGCAGCGGTGACCAAAGCCCTACAGTCAGTGTGGCAGCTGGAGGGTGGCCTGTCACCCTCTGAAGCAGAAGAGTATTTAACAGCCTTGGAACGGTCCCAGCGCTTCCAGTCTGAAACCTGGTCATAAGACTGTTTCCCTACCTCTTAGGTCTTTGTGAACTCTTGTCTGCCTGAATAAAGGACCTAGCAAAATGATCCAGCTCTGGCATCATCCTTGGGCAGGACAATGCCTGGCTGAGGGGGTAGATTTACCCAACCAGACCTTGCCTGACAGCAGCAGAGGCTTGGTGGGCAGGGGAAACCCCTCTCCTGGCTCCTCGTGCCCTCACCCTGCCAGAGCAGAGCTGGGAGATCACTGTGCTGGCTGGCTCCTGCGTGGCACTGAGCTGTGGTCCTGTGTGCTCTAGCTCCTGGAGTCCCTGTGCTGGGTGAGCAGCGCCTGTGGGCATTACCAGAGCTTCAGTGTTGGCCATTGTTTGTGGTAGGGCCTGGAGGAAGTGAGCTGTTGATGGGAGTCTCTCCACCCTGGCATTAGTCAGCAGCAGCAGCATCCCTTGCTGTGGGAGGGTACCTGGACAGACTTGTTGCCCCTGTCTCCACTGGTTGAGGCCAGCAGCCATGGGTGCAAAGAGGAAGCTTCAATCCTTCCATCTCTGCTGACAGTTTGTGCCAAGGTCTGAACTCCCAAATGCCAATTCCTGTTGAGTTATCCCGTTCCTTGAGTGCTTGCTCTGCCGAACCCATCCTCCACCCTCTCCTGAGAACTGCTTCTAGGAGTCCAGGAAAGCTGGCAGCCTCCAGCCCTTTCTCTGGCCCTGCTGCTGCCCAGTGAGGCCAGTGCCATCCCCGTTCCCCCTCGTGGTTCAGTGAACTTGGTGCCACTTTGTAAACAGCAATTAGGGTGCAGGGCATGAATCAGCTGGGGGCAGTCCAGGGGACAGGAAGGGACAGTAGTGCCACACCATGCCTGTGACCCAACCACCCTCTCCTGCGCCAAAGTGTGGGGTCCTTCCCTGGGCAAGGAGAGCCCTGGGGCGCAGCTCAAGCCATGGCACCACAGTGAGTGGAACCGTGAGCGGCAGCACGAGGGGAAGCACAGCATTTTGGAGCTGCCAGTGCAGAGCGTGGCAGTCACTGAGCTGCTGACACCATCCCCTCATGTGAGGCACTCGCCAGCCTGCACTCCTCCAAACCCTGTGATCTACGCTCAGGGCATGGCAAGGAGAGGTGGCCCCGAGCAGGGGCTGACTTGGGGGACGGGGACGAGCTGGGGAGGGGGCTGTGCCGGGGCAGTCCATGCTGCCGAGCCTCACGGCGGTGGATGAAGAGCACAGGCAGCCAGAGTGACTCCATTTCGGCTGGGCGAGGAGAAGAGGCGGCCGCAGGCCCAGCTCCTCCCCAGCTCTCGTCAGACCTGATTGGTGCGGTCACGGCCTCCTGCCCCACGCTGCCGGCAGTGGAGCTGCTTCCAGAAGCTGCTGAACCAGACGGGTGAGAGTCTGGTCGGTGCCCTCCGCGCCTGCAGCCCTGGCCGGCGCAGTGCCCGGCTCATCGCCCATCGGACCGCGGCAGCTCGGCGCTGGATCGCTGCTGGGGAGGAGGAGGAGCTCGAGGAGGAAGTGACCGTTGGATTCTCGTCGTGCTACCCCTCTTGGGGTGGTCTGTCAGCGAGTGGGATGGGGACGCACACCTCTTCAGGGGCTCCTGATCGGTTGTTCTGGGAGGGCGGCCCAGACCTTAACAGAGGGATGACAGGACCGGGCGCAGACGCCACTGCCTTCGAAGCTTTCTGGCAGCCGTGCTGAAGGCCAGCTCCTGCCTTGGAGCCACACCCGTGTCCCACACCCAGCCCTGAGGGGACTTGAGGGCAGTGGGTGACCGGGGCAGCTGTGGAGCAGCCACCCGCATGGAGCTGGGAGCTGGTGAGGAGGCAGAGACTGTTCCCCAGCCAGTGCACGCAGCCAGCAGGGAAGACTGTGACAGGCAGCAGGATGAGAGCACGATTGTGGGGTCGGGGGGCCAAGGGGATCTGCCTCAGCTCTGCAGAGAGGAGTCAGCTACTTCCTGGAGTTGCTGGAACTCACCTCAGGTGGAAGAATCAACGGAGCTGCTTCTGCCTGGGCATGATGAGCCACCTACCCTCAGTGCCTCCCTGCCTGCAGGGCAGGACCCTCCTGCTGCCACCACCACCAGTCCCATCCTGCCTGCTGGTGAGAGCCCAGCACCGCAGCGGGGGTCATCCAGCCTGGAAAGCTCCCTCAACTCCGTCCTGAGCTTCTCTGTCGAAGAAGAGGAAACGTCGAGTGACGAGGTGGCAGAGCCGTGCCATGTGCTGGTGGGCAGTGAGGACGAGTGTCCAATCTGCACGGAGCCCTATGACGAAGAGCGGCACAAACCGGCGCTGCTCAACTGCAACCACGGGCTGTGCCGCGCCTGCCTGCGCGCCATCATGGACACCGCCAGCGGTGCTGAGTTTGGCCGTGTGCGCTGCCCCATCTGCCGCCAGAAGACGCCCATGCTTGAGTGGGAGATTTGCAAGCTGCAAGAGGAGCTGCTCCTGCTGCACGCCCAGCCTGGCTCCTCCAGTGCCCTGGCCACCCCGCGGCCCCCAACCGTACCACCCCGGCGCCCGGGCCTGGCTGGTGCCATTGAGCATCGCTTCCAGGTGCGGTTCCACACCAGCCGCATGTTTGGGTGCCTGCCCTGCGTCCGCTACCCGCCCTGCCTCATCCGTGCACTGGGGCGGCTGGAGCGCCGCTGCCGCTGTTGTTACCTTGTGCTGCTAGTGCTGCTGCTGGTGGCCGAGATGCTCAGCCTGCTCCTCATCTTCCTCCCTGTCGTCCTGATGGTGCTGCTCTTCCTCATCCTCGATAAGTAGCACTGGGTCTTCCATGGGGAGAAGAGCTCTGCTCTTGCTTTATCCTAGGGGCTGGGGCTGAGTGGGGATGGTGATGCCAGTCCAGGAGGCAGCCTGTGAACCCTGATGCCCAGGATACCCTTCAGAGGGGCTGAGACAGCCTAAGGAGCTGGAGTGGGCAGCTGGGGGAGGTGGCCCAGAGCTGAGCATTGCCTGCATCCCACCAGGGACAGGTGACAGACACATGACTGCACAGGAAAGGGGCTGTTCCTGCACCAGGGGCACGTCCATGGCAGAGGACTGGGAACCACAGGGGCTCTGCGGGCAGAGCAGGGCTGTGCTGCCCACACCCAGGACACACGGACAAGAGGGACTGGCTTCTCCAGCACATTCTGAAAATACAACTTGAATTTGTACCATGGCTGTATCTGGTGCTTGATCTAGGCTGAGCAGGACGGGGAGGGTACAGGCACAGCCAGATATCCCCAGCCACTGTGCTGGAGGGTGCCTGCCCCCACTGTGGCACCTTCCAGCCCCAGCAAAGTGGTGCCAGCCCGTGCTCATGGCTTGCCCTGCTTGGAGATAGGAGAGCAAACACAGCTCTGTCCCAGGCAGCTCAGTGGCAGCAGCCAGCTCTGCTGGGCATTGTTGGTGGAGGAGCCCATGATGACGGTGGCACCGGGACTGTGCCCACATGGGACATGACCAGAGTTGCAGGGAGCTGGGCCAAGCACACTGAGGGCAGGAGTATTGCTGCAGTGAGCATGATGAGGGCTCCCTTCTCACTCAGCACTGGCCTTGTGCAGGGACCATGTCCAGCTGGGCAATGCTCAGGCCACAGTGCCCTTTCTCCCTGACATGGGGCTGGCAGCTGCTTATTGGGGACACCTGTACTCTGAGGGGAAAGGACAGACAGGGTAACTTGAAGCTTTCAGCCGCCTTTAGCTGGTGATGGATGGCAGGGAGGTGACAGACCCCCATGATCCCTGTGTGTGGGACCCCATCAAGGGGGTGGGTCTCCTGTCTTCACAGCCTAGGATGCGCTGCTGCTTATTTATTGCTGACAGCCTCCTCCTGCTGACAGCAATATTGTTGACAGCCTCCTCCTCCTGACAAAGCTTTATGCAGATCCCATCCCAACTCGCCCCCCTGGACTGTCATCCCTCTCCATCTTGGCCTTGCCCAGGGCCTGTCTGACAGTGCCATGCCCTGTCGTGTTCTGTCGTGCCTGGCCATGCTGGGCTTGTGTAACCGGCTGCGTGTCCTGGCTTTGCCCTTCTCCCTGGAAATGCGTTGTGGGCACTTCCCCAGGGCTGTGGCTGATGGGGCTTGTGGGGTACCACCATCTCCACCTCCTTCCCAGGCCTCAGCAGATGCTCTCTTGCCTGCAGACCCCTAGGGAATCCGTGTCCCTGTGCCCTGCTTTGCTCCAGTAGGAGCAGGACACCACAAAACAGGTCAGGCTGTGAGGCAGAGGCAGGCAGGTTTCCCCTGGCCCACATCGCACCGAGGACATTTATTTATACCAAGTGGAGCAGCTCCAGCAGGAGAAGCACTAGCTTGCACCTGGCTGCTAGTATTTTCAGCTGGATGTGGCCTCCTGGAACAGAAGGGGCTTAGATGCCCCGGGGGTGGGGGGGGTGGGGTGTGTGTTCCCTGCCACTGTGTGGGACACCTGGGCCATGTTCCTGCTCTGCATTACCTGGGGCACAATGAACTTCAGGGTGAACTAGAGCAGAGCTGTCCTCAAGGGGACAGGATGGAGCATGACCCACCCTCCTACCAGCACCTCCCAGGGCCCAGAGCTGGAGAAGGGCTCCTGTGCTATGGGGGGCTGTGGTGGGGAACAGACCCCATGGGTGATGTCCCATGGCCATAGGACCTGGCACAAGGATGCAGTTGTATTTAGTGGTGAGATAGTGGTGAGGGGCTGCGGGATGGTGGACAGGGAGCCAGGCATCATCCCCTGGCACAGCCCCCCAAAGCCTCATGCACAGCATGCACATATACATCCTCTGGTCTCTCAGTCCCAGTAAGCTTCATACTCCCCTCCAGAAGCCACATGCACCCTAACTCCGCAGCTGCTGCAGCCCCCAGCACCCTCCTACTGTCTCCACAGCCCCCACAGTCTCAACCCCACAACCTGTCACCCACCTCCTCACTAGCCCCCCTCTCTCCATTGCTCTCCTCCATTGCAGGCCTCCAAACCCTCCCACATGCCCCGACACCCCATTGCACTTTAATGCTTCATCACCTCTCCCAGCTGCCAGCACTAGGTGACATGGGGCCCTTGAGAGATGACAGGGCGCCCTCAGCCTCAGGGCTCTGGGGGGGCCATATCTCTCTCTCCTCCTGGCTTCTCCTGCTGAACCCAGCTGTGCCCAGTGGCAGTGGTGCCATAGCAGCACAGCCAGCCTCAGGCACCACCCGGGGAAGGCCAGGGTTGGGACTGGGGATGTCCAGCTCTGGGCAAAGGCAGCTTCACCCCTTTTGCACCACAGCCAACAGTAGTATCCCTTCCCCACTCAGCCCCCATGCTGGGACATGCCAGCACAGCCGCCATCCTGCCCTGGGCGGGAGTGAAGCTGGAGGAACAGTAGCCAAGGGGACAGGAAGGAACTGGGGATGCACTGGGAGCAATTCCTATGCCAGAATCTGCTGCTGAAGGTGGAACTCAGGGGTGAGTGGGAGTGGGTGTCTGTGGGCTCCCCTTGCCTGGATAAACCCTGAGAGAGCTCCTGAGCTCAGCAGTCCCACCCTGACCACAAGGCCAGTGCTGCCCTCAGGCTCTGTGCCAGCACCCGTTAACCTCTGGTTGCAGGGTTGCAGTCGGTTGTGAAAGCCAGGCACTGGCAGAAGCCACTGTGGGCAGCTTCCTCCCTGCTGAAAGGGCCCTCCTGGGTGGGGGTTCAGCAGTTGTGTGTCCCCAAGGAGGGCACAGCCCTGGTGCTCAGCGACCTCCTTCCCAGCCTGGCTTAGTGCTACCACACAGCCCAGCACAGCCCTATGCTGGGGAAGGTTTGGCCCCAACTCTGTGCCAACGGAGAACCGATCCTGTTGTGTACCCTCCTGGTGGGGTGGTGAGGCAGGATGGGGAACAGCAGGGGCCGCCCAAATGGGGACCCGCCTCATCAAGCCCCTGACCCCCAAACCACCAAAGAGCTGCCTGTTCCTGGCCCTTCCCACATTACACAGCAAGTGTTTGGGGAAGGGTCATCCCCAGAAGCCATTTAATCCACCAGATCCACTCTCCCATCATGGGTCAACCTCTGTGGGAGAGCCCAGTGCTTCATCCCAGCCTGGGCCAGACAGTCACTGAGTCAGTGAGGAGGTTTCACAAGCAGCTCCTCTGGGACTGCCTGGGAGCATCTTTGCTCACACATGGCCTGACCTGCTCCCCCATGAGAGTGTCCTGCCCACATCTGAGCAGCCAGGGGGACTTGGAGCACTTTGGGAACCCAGTTTGGAGGCACCAGGTTCATTGTGGCCCAGTAGAAAGCCAGAGTGACTTTGAAAGCATGTAAGTCACTTGTCGCTCTGACACGAGGGCTGGCACTGCTCACCTTCCTCATCCCTGCAGAGCACACCTGGGCCCCTCTGCCAGCCAGCGCTCATTGAAGGGTAATGGGGCTGGGGAAGTGGGCTGTCACCCAGCTGAAAGGCTCTGTTTCTTCCTTAATTGCAACTCCAAATTAAATTAGCAGTTTTAAATTTACTCTGTGCCCAAAAGGTACCACAAGGAGGGGGGAAGACACACTGTCCCCTTTGTCCTTACATAATAAAAAGGGCAAATTCCTGCTGTGAGGGTTAAATTGCTGTCACCTCTGCTCTAGCTGGTCCATTGTTTTGGTGTTTTTGGGGCCACAGAAGGAGATGCTTGTTCTGGGTTTAGGTTGAGCCTGTCCTGTGACAGAGATGCTCTACCTGGATTTGGGGCTGCCCCAGCTTTCCCAAATGGGGAATGGGGAAGATTCTCCCAGTGAGCCTGATGCTGTGAGCACTGGGAGCCCATTGCCAGGGCTATGTGTGCCCCCCACAGCCACAAAGGCTGGCAGGGATGGGGGTGCAGGTCTGGGAGCCAGGTCACAGCCACAACCTGCTCAGACCAGGGGATGGCACTGGCTGCATCTGATGCTGTAATTCAGCACCCAGTCACTGGGATATGGTTTTGTTCACTGGGAACAGAAACTCTTCAGGGCATGGAGAACCAGCAGCCAAGGTCAAGGGGTCCACAGCCACTCTGCACCCTCTGGGACCTGCTCATGATCCAGGAACGTGTCGATGGTTTGGAAGCAGCTGCTGCTACACAGGGACCTAAGCAGAGGGCAGAGACAGGCACTGCTCCCAGCAGAAGGACAGCACAGGGCAGCGGGGCTGTGCCTGCACCCAAAGTACACAGACACCCTCCTAAGCGTGGACATGGCTGTAAACACATGGACACACGAACACCCCTCCATCCTGTACACACAGCTCTTGCGTTGCTCCAGGAGCATCTTCCCAGCTGGTTTTGCTGCAGTTTCCTGCCTCTCCCAGCTGTGGATCTGCTACTACCCTGACCCCAGGGGTCCTCCGGGTGCAGGCAGTGGGTGCTCCCTGCCAATTCCACTTGCTGGTGTTGCCAGGTGCCTGCCAGGGCTGTCCTTTTGCTGCTGGGGATGGTGGGGACAGGTGTGTGTGGCAGAGCCCATGGATGCTGCACTGCAGCGGGGCTGCCAGTGTCCCTGCCTAGATCCTCCTGCCACTGGACTAGGCCGGCAGCACCTTCCCTCTATTTGGGTAGGAATGGGACATCCAGTGAGGATTTAAGGGCTGCAGACCTCCCACCAAGGTGAGCAGGGTACCCCACAGCATCCAGCCTGTGCAGGGGGACCTGGGTGGGCAAGGAAGTGACACAACCACATCCGAGCCAAGAGCCTGAGTGGAGGAGTCAGTCCAGGCAAGAGCCCTTTGTCTGGGTATCTCTCCCCAAGTCTTGTCCTGTGGACTCAGTGCAGACAGGGCACAGCATCACACTGGCGTGCAGCCCCACTCCTACCCACAAGCAGCACATCCTCCACAGATACTGGCTCACTGTTCGTTCCAATATAACCTTTATTGGGGAGACTGATGGGGGTTAGAACAAGGCCGGGTATAAAACATGATCATCGTCACAACCAGCAGCGGGAGGCATTGGCAGAGCAACACAGAAACAGTATCGGCTCCCATTGGCACCGGTAGCAGGGTGGTACCCGGGCTGTGCCAGCGGCATTGCCTGTTCCCTTAGGGTGGTGGTGGGGTGGTGGTGGTTTGGCCTCTTTCCCCAGATGGATGCTGGGCTTCAGCCAGCACTGGGGACTGCTCTTTCCTCCAGCATGGGGTTCTGCCCAGCCTGGTGCCCTGGAACGTGGGGGGGGTACTTGCCCCTGGTGCCCTGCAAGAGCAATTTATGGCTTTTTTTTTTTAATGGGGTTTTTTTGCTTTTCTGGCAGCTGATTCTTCCCCCCAGATGACCTGGAGAAAGCAGGGCTGTGCCCAGGGGGAGTGCTGCCCTGCTAGCCCCCTGTGCAGAGCTCAGAGCAGAGCTGTTGCTTTGGGGAAGGAGCTGTGGCCAAGAGCCAGACCTCTTTCCTCCTGCCCAGCCAAATCCCCTTGCTGGAAATGGCAGTTTGGGGTACCAGACCCCACACTGCCCCTTTGCACCATCCCACGGAGTGTTGGTGAGGGGTCCTGGGTGGAGCGACAGAGAAATGGGCACAGCTCAATGCCTTTGTGAATGCGTTGTGGCCTGGGATGGGGCGGCTGGGGACGGACAGGGAGAAAACCAAGGATCCTCCAAAACGAGGACAAAGTGGAGCTTTCCTCAAGGGCCTGCGGAGGAAATGTGCCGCGTGTCTGCTCGCAACCGAGGGGCCAGTGCAGCGGCTTGGCATGGCTACTACAGCTTGGGTGCATGGCGGCTGGGCCATGAGATGAAAGCTTTGGCAAATAACTTACAGAGAAGGAGTCGGGGGCAGCTGGCGACCTGTCCTTGCCTCCTGTGCCGGGTGGGTGACCCAGCATGGCACTGTGCTCCTCCAGCGCTCCTTGTGCTCCTGCCACCAGCCGCAGTGCAATGGGGAAGGGGCCAAAACCCAGTGTCTGCTCTCGGGGACCATGGGGAGAGAAGAGGGAGAAGGTGCCTGAGGAAGCAGTGTGGCAAGATACTCCATGGACAGTGGGGACTTGGGAAACTGGAACCCCATGGCACACCAGTAAATGTGCTCCTCATCCCAGTGTCCCTCTCCTTGGGCACCACTGGAGGTGGGAGGCTGCCACCAGGTCCCAGCATCCCTGTTGCCACCCACCAGCACTGGGTCCCAGATCGTTGGCCAGGGCAAGCATCAGAGCATCATCCTCTCCCGCCTGCCTCCTCCCAGGCAGGGCATGGGGCTCACATGATGGTGCAGGATGAGAGCGGGTTCCGGATGTGGCAGGTGCAGGCAGCCCCGCAGTACTGGCGGAAGGTCTGGTAGCAGCTGCGGTCAGTGTCGCTGCTCCACTGGACGGGGTTGGCAGCTAGGGCCTCGGCCGGCAGTCTGTTGAGGATACTGGTGTTGACGGCCAGCGCTGCCAGCCCGTAGTCAGTGAAGAGGACGGTCTCCCGCTTGCAAGTGGGGCAGGAGATGAACTTGTACTTGGGGCAGGACTCATAGAGGATCTGCAGGCACTCCTCGCACACTGAGTGCAGGCAGGAGAGGATGCGGGGCCGTTTGTTGGTGAAGTTGTACATGTGGCCACACGTGGGGCACTCAAGGGGCTCGCACGGTGTTGAGGGGTGCAGCACGTACTGGTTGACTATCACTTCATCCGACGGTGGCTGCCGATGGTAGCAGACCTCGGAGCTGCCCTTCCGCTGGCTCTGGTAGCTGCGCTCTCGCCGTGGCAGGGGAGGAGTCCGGGGCAGCGGCAGGGGGCCAGGGGTGGCATCCAAGGCAGGGATGTCCCCGCACGCCTGGTTGACAATGATCTCAGACTCAGAGGGCCAGGCATGCTTGGCCACGAGGGGTGGCTCACGGCGCGGGGCCGGTGCATAACGCGGTTGTGACGCCTGCAGCTCCGAAAACTTCTCTGGGTGGATGATTTTCATTGCCTCCATTTTAATGATGACTTGTTGCCCTTTCAGACACGACATGAGTATTGTTTTCACATTACTGTCCACTGCTCTGGGGTCTCTGAGGGACGCCTGCATGAGGCTAAAACATGCTGGCAGCCCGTTGAGCTTTCAATCTTGGTCTGGCTGCAGAGCAGGAGCACAGGGAGCAGCCACTGGCATGGGAAAGCATCCTGGGGAGATGGGGCAGTGCCAGTGGGTCCCACACTCTTCTTCTCTGGCCAGCCCCAAGGGTGCCGTGCAAAAGGTGGGGATGGACAGGGGACAACACGACTCACAGCACCATCCTGCCAGCCTTGGAAGATGATGCTCTTGGGCCGGTGATCAAAGCGTCAGCTCCCCACACCGACTTGCTGGGATGATACCGTGACATTGGCTGTGGCTCAGTCAAACACCTTCTTTGCCTTTGCTGGCGCTTCCCACACGGGATCAGCTGCAGACCAGAATGGTTAATTTGGGTCCATGGTGCGAGTCTAAGCGGTGGTCTCACAGAAACTGGGGGCAGCCCCCATCTCCACCCAGCCTTTATTCCTGTGGGATCCTCTTGGTGCTGAAGAATGTGCTTGCAAATTCCTTTGCTCTGACTTCCCAACTCTCCCACTTGCTGTCACCGGCAGATCCCGTGGGACAGGGGCTTGGGGCACATCCCACGCTGGAGGGCAGCTCACCTTGGCTAGTGCTACACACTGTGTCCCCTCCTTCGTCCCTGGCTCCTCAGCTTCGTGCTCACTGGAAATGAAAAGCAAAGAGGAGGTTGGGTCCAAGGCTGTTCAGGGATGGTCTGGCTGCCAGCGCTCCCCTGGGCTGTGTGCCCACTGCATCCTGGCAATTTGGCACCAGAACCCTGTGGGTCCTGTCCATCCGCCTGCGAGTATGGGCCAGAGGAATTGGGAGCTGGTGGGTATTTGCCCCCCAGCATCTCCTCAGACCCAAGCACGAGTTGCTGGGTCCCCGGTCTGTCCTGGGGGTTGGGAAACAGGTGCCCCTGTGCCTAGCAGGGATGTGGGGCGCCTCCTGGGCAGGCTCTCCCACCGACCTGACTCTGCTCAGGGTTTTCTCTCACGTTTAGCCCCTCCTCTGCTCGGTGGAGCTATTTTTACCTCCACAGCTTTGCTTCTGATCTGTCCCCGCTGTTATCCCTTCCTCTGGCTTCCTTCCCCCTCCCCAGCCTCCTGCCCTTGTCCCGGGGCTGTTGGATGGGACGGGCAGCGTTCGAGGGGCAGGGGATGGTGGATGGGGGGCAGGCGTTCGACCCGGGGCCATTTTCTGCTCAGCAGCCCCGACATCCCGTCTGTGCTCCGAGAAGGGCGAAGGCGTTCGCTCTCCTCCATCTCGCCGCAAATCCGGTTAGCGGGCGGCTGCTCCCGCTGCCAGGCCCGGGGAGGGGGATCGAGGGGGCCATCTGGTCCCAGGAGCACCGGCACGTCAATGGGGGGCTCGGCTCCGGGGGCCGGACTGCCGGCGGGGGGCCGAGTCCCTTCCTAACCCCCGTAGGTGGTCCTTGCGGGTTCCATGCTGTCTCGGTTTTGGGGTCCCGCAAGCAACCCGCAGTGCCCGCCCTGGGGAGGGAGAGAAGGAGGGTGGCCTCGTGTCCCCCGTCCTGGGCCCATGTCCTGCACCCTGCATTCTGCACCCCAGATCCTTCACCCCACATCCTGCACCCCGCGTCCTGCACCCCACAAGCAGCGTATAAACCCCCCCGCGAACATCCATCCCCGCAGACACTCACCCGCAGCGCAGCCACCGCGGTCCGTCACACCCCTCCACGCACGGCCCCGCCACAGGCTCCCACGTCCCCATGGGTCGTGGGGGGAGAACCACCCCGAAACGACCCCCCACCGCACCCCCCAGCCCCGCGTCGTGCGGGCACGCTCGCAGCCCAGCGGTGCCTTCACACGCACCCGCACCCCCGCATCCCCTCCCGCCTTCGCGCCCAACCACAGCGTGATGCCCCACCCCGGACCCCCGGCCGAAAGGACGGGGATACCAGTCGTTACCTGCATCATCGCCCCGTCGGGCCCCTGCAGGGGGTCGCGGCGCCGTCGTGTTCCCGATTCAACCTCCGGCCCCCGCTGTGGCCCGGAGAAGGGGCGGTGATGGGGGGGCTCAGGAGGCCCGAGTGGCTAAAGGTTATCTGAAAGGCAGAGGGATGCGGGGGGTGCCTGGGCCCTCCTCCGGGGATGCTGCGGGTCCCTGGGGATGCTGCCGGGGCTCCCACCCGGTCTCCGCTTCCCACAGCCCCGCCGCCTCTTCCAGCCTCTTCCCCGGCGGGGCGGGGGGGCAGTGATGGGGAGGAGGGAAGCGGCCACAAAGGCTCCCACCGCCTCCTCTGTGGGCCCGGTTGCCGGGGCGGGGGGAGGCGGCAGGTAGCACCAGGAGGAGGCACCTTCNGTGGGGCCGCAGTGACTCAGCATCCTACTCTGGAAATGGCTCCGCCGCGGCGGCGGCGGCGGCGGGAGATGCTGCTCTGGGGGCTGCGAGGTCTGGGGGGGATGGGAATGGGGGGACCCGGCCAGCAGCCCCTGCAAGTTTCGGGGCTAGGGAAAAGCCATAACAGCAGGCCTCCTCTCCCTTACCCCCCCCTTCTTTTTTCCCAACTCCCGTGTCCCAAGGGACCCCAGCCCCACTGCCAGGCATGACATGACCCCCCCCCCCATCCTGGGTGCAGAGTCGGCTCTGTGTGTCTCCCCCCACAGTATGTTCTGAGTACCCCAGCTCCTGCGGAGCTCTAGAGACCAGAGTCTTACTGGTCTCTGGGGATGTGGTGGGCTCAGCACCCACCCAGAGTGCAGGGTGGGGGTGTCACACTGCTGCTGGGTCCCAGCAATGCTGTCAGGTCCCTGGGGAGCAGTGAAAAGCATCAAAGAATCAGTGAATGGGTTGGGTAGGAAGGGACCTTAAAGATCATGTAGTTCCAACTCCCTGCCACGGCCAGAGACATCTTCCACCAGTCTAGGCATTGCTGGGATGCTGCTGGTTTGACCCCCTGCATTGGCACAGGCAGACATAAGCCTGTGGGGCACCCCACACTGTGTCCAGGGAGGGCGACTCGTGATACGCACTTCCCAGCTCCTGCCATGTTCCGGCAGAGATCTGAAGCTGGACTGACCTTACTTCCCACCCACCATGGGGGCATCCAGCATGGGGAGTCTGTAGGGAGCCAAAATGGACAGCCAGCCCCACACAGAACCCCCCAACTCCCCAATCACTCTCAAACCCAGAGTTCTCAGCTACTCCCACTTCCTGCAACACTGTCACCTTCAAGCTCTTTATACTTGGTTGGGTCCTGGATTTTGCCAGGATTTTGGTGCCCTCTCCTTGAAAGTGACCCTGCCCAGAGCTGCTTGTGGAGCCTCCAGCTTTGCCGCAGCAAAAGCCACTGCTCACTCCTGTAACAGGGGATCTGGGGGGGGCCTGGAGCCACACCGTGACCACACAGCCACACCATCACTGTCCCCTGGCCCCTCAGATAGCGGGATGCACACAGAAGCTGGAGCTCACGTGCTTCACTGAACAGCTCTGCATTCCCACTGTCACCCTGGAGGAAAGCTCAGCTCCATCAGGACTTATGCAGCCCACAGATGATCCAGCCATCCACATGCCAGGCGGCGATGCTAACAATCCCATACAGATGTCTTGCCTGTAGGAGATGCCCAAACCCACCAAGTCTGGAGAGATCCCCAGCACCCTAAGGGCTCAGCCATGTTCCATGCCTGATTTGGATTGATTCTACAGCATGGCTGAGTCCTGGGGACCAGAGAGCTTTATCCCTCAGCTGCCTCCGCCTCCAAACCCATGTTCCCCTTTGCCAGTGTTAGCAATTGTGCTTCTAATCTTCTCGTTTCTGGCTGGATGAGGGATTTTGTAACGACTTTGCCTTTAGTTCCTGTGACTGTTTGATCTGTTCACCTGCTGAACCAGTGAGTGGTGGTTCGGCACTCAGAGTGCTAAATGGGGGTCATCTACATCCTGCACCTCCTCTGTGCCAGGTTTTGCTTCTCTTCCTGCTAACACTTCTGAATGCAGACACAAGGACTGGCATTTTATGCATGAACTCACTGGGCAAAGGAAATTGCAGGAAGTGAGTGAGCACGAGCCATTTTCTGTTATTAATTCATATGGCATCCCCACGCTGACCGAGCTACATGGTGTCATTACTCTGCTATTCCATGAGTTAGGCAACAGCTCTATTTAAAAATAATCATAAATGATATCAGACATCATTTCTGCTGAATAAGACAGTGTTTGTGCCAAGATACTGGAGATCCTTGTGTTGCCCTGACGGTGCTGCTGGTCTGTGCTCAGTGGACATGGCACTGGATCCTGTACAGCACAGCAGCACTTCTCAGCCGCTCTTCCACCTATTCAGACACTTGTGAAGCGGCCTGCAGCCTGAGGCAAAGACAAGTACTTCTTTGTCCTAGAGGTTCCACTGGGCTTGATGGCTTCCTTGGGGGCAAGTGCATGAGGGGCTTTGGCCCTAAGTTTTCACTCTTCCTCGTGAGCGTTCAGTGAGACTTGCAGAGTTCTCTTGGGCTTGGTTTTTTCTCTTTTTTTTAAAGGTTCAGAGTTTCACTGAGATCTCTGTTTTCCATCCTAAACCCAAATAATCTCATCCTTCAAAGCCCAGAGCCTTCATCTCTGGCCAGGTGTGGGCGGCCATCCCTACCAAATCTCTCTGTCTCTACTGAAAACTTACTTTTCGGTATGGCCACACTCTGACTCCTGGGTTTCACACACCAGGTACATGTGAGCCACATTTATCTTTCATAAAAATCCTCTGTATTGTGTGTTTCCGTAAATGTACATCCTTACGCTGCCTGTGAATGCTCTCTGTGCGGCTTCTGGGCTGTGCTGATGTGATTCATACCATTGTGCTTTTCTGGCTTGTACAAAGAGCAATGACTTGTGTGACCACTTGGGAGACCTTCCCAGCAGACTAGCCATGCCCCTGGGTTGGGAGGCTGCTCCTTTCCTCAAGGGCACCCTCTATTCCCTGTGTGCTGCCACAACTTGTGCTTGGACAGATGTGCAGAGGCAGCTTTGCTTGTGGATTTTTTTTCCTGCCACACAGACGATCCACATTCTGCTCTTCGGCAAGAAATCAAGTGGTTTCTTGCTGTAACCAAGTCGGTGTTGATCCTGCTGGGACCACCCCACAGCTCCTTTCTGGAAAACTCATCAATTCCCAGTCTCATGATGGATCATTGAATGACCCTAGCCAGCCTCTGCTGAGATGAATGGTGATACCAGAAGATAATCTAACCTTAAATTTCTTCCTCATCTTCTGCATCAGCCATCATGGGCTCAGTTATCCAGCTGCACACTTAGGATTTTATTGCCCTGTTGGATTTATGATGCCTGCGGAGAAGGAGCTGTTCAAACACGGTGGTTCATTCCTTGCTCGTTGCTGGCCTTGTGCTGTGATGACACGCGTGTCTTTGCTGTGCCTCACATGAATGAGCCAGCAGCTCTGTGTTTGCTAAACCCTTTTGTCCCACATCCTAAGTTCCACCTTTGACATGTACCTGGCATCAAGTTTTGATAGCTGTGCTTCTGGCAGCAGGACCTGGGGAGCTCTAGCCATGACTCACACCACTGTCATGTACTGCTTGCCACTCTCCTTACAGAATTTGTTTGACCGAGTCCTGCACACATCAACAGATCTTTCCACAATCCAGCCTGGTTCTTGCAATGATCTTGTTTTGCACTGTGAATCACTCATCACACAGTTAACCCCCCAAAAATGAGCTCAACTTGGGTTTGCTCTATGGTGGGTCAGACACTGAGGCTCTGTGATGCTGAAAGGATGGCCCAGCATGGGGAGGCTGAGAGAGGTTTGGATGTGGCACTCAGGCTCCACATCAAGTTTTTTCATCCTCTGTGCTCCAATTCCTTGACGCTATCTTTTCTTCCTGGGGTAGAGCACTAGAAGAAGAGACCATGATCACTATCCTCCCAGGGGGCTTCAGCCCCATGACTGCCAGTGCAGACACTAACAGCAGAAGAAAGCAGGGCAGCTCTCACACCGCGCAGCTGCCATGCAGCTCCATCAAAACCATGATATGAGTTGTCTGCAGCTAGCCCAGACATATCAAACACCATTTTGAAGGAAGGATGCTGTTAAAAATGTGCCAAGAAACCAGCGGAATTGCTTGTTAGTAGCTGGTTGCTGAAAGATGCAGCCAGCTGCTGCAGAGCTGATTGCTTTGGCTGCTGCTTGAAGCAGAAGTGTGTGGGTTGGTGGTGGTCAGGACCAAACCACTGATGCTCTTGCAATACTGCACTGCTGGCAGGTTGTGGTTGTTTCTAGCCTTCCAGCCCTCTACAGAGACTCAGCTACGAGAAAACTGGTGCTCAGAAGATCTGCAGAGTGGCCTAAAGCCTGTAGCTCTTCCATGTACTCTCAGGCACAGAACGTGAGATTATCCAAGTTACAAATTCCCTGGGACAACAGACCTATGTGCCTGGTGGTCTGGCCAACTTGAAGGTTATGGTTGTTCCTAAAGCCCCAACAGAGTCCAAGAAGTATAATTATTGTTGTTACTATTAATTCAATTTGGTGATTTATACAGTGGCCACTTCTACAAGCCCTTGGTGTGAAAAGGGTGCCCACCTTTCTGATTCTGCACCAATGTCAGGAGGGCAGGGAGGATGAGGAAGAGGAAGATGCACACTGGCTGGGAGGAGATCAAGCCAGCAGAGCCACAGAGACCATCTCCTCTTTCCCTGCCTGCAGACCTGGGGTTGCTTTGTTGCCAGAGAAGAAGGCTCATGGAAAATGCATTGCTCTCCACATTTATCTCATGGGAGGAGGGAGAGAGGATAAGGATCAATAGCTGCAAACCCAGACATAGGTAAATCCAGCTGTATTTCCCTACAGCAATGTAATGAAAAGCCTTTTAACTTTGGGGTCAAATTTTTGACTGGGATACAGAGTGGTGGTGGTGGTATCTCCAGCCTTTGAGACACCAACACAGTCATACCAGAAGCTCCCTTCTGCCACGCAGTGCTATGAGGGGCTGCTGGCCTGGGCAAGGGGTAACCACAAAGACCAAGAACTGCATTTCAGTGTTTGGAGGGTGCAAGGAAGACCCACAGCCTTTAGAATACAACTTGTGTCTCAAAAAAACAGGACAGGGGTGAGCTAGAAATAGAAATGGCAGCTCTGCAGAAACCTTCCCCCTTCCCACCCAGTCCAGCTGATGATGGGTTTGACAGAGCCCGAGGGATCTGATGCTGGGATACGGCCGCTCTTCCCATCCCTCCTTTGCCTGGTGTAGAGCTAGGGGGCAGCTCCAGTGCTGGCGATGCTGGGGCTGAGGCAGGTGCCTTGGAATTGCAGTGACATTTAGCGTTTGCTCTGCTGCCTGCCCAGGAGAGCCTGGCTCCGCCTGCACTTGGAAGCTGACAGTGCTGCTTGCCTGGATGCAGCAGCGAGACACAAACTGGGTCAAGAGAAGGAGGCAGTATGGTGGCTGCATGCATCTTCAAGATGCCCATCAGCAGTGTGGTGGGGCAAGGGGGTCCTGGCATGGGTGCAGAGAAACCTTGAGCTCCCGCTTGTCCTTCCTGGGTGCTGCTCTGGCTAGGGCACAGCTGCGCAGGGCAGCCCTGCACTGACCACCACCTGGTTTTGCAGAGGAATTCCAGCTTTTTCAGGAAAACTGCCTAAAGCATAGGGGGTGGGCCTTGCTGAGCCCTGCATGGATGCTGCTGCCCCATGCTTTCAATGCAGCCTTGCACACAAGGTCATGCTGGTGGGTGGTGGGATCCTGCTGTTCCACCATGGCTGTCCCAGGGCCTCCAAGGGGGATGTGGGAGGGAACCTGGGAAAAACTCTTAGGTTCTGCTTCCATCCCTTCTGCTCAACTTGGGCAACTGATGATCCTATAATGACCACTGTGATTGCCTTTCTGGGTGAATTTGAGCATTGACTCGAGGATTTTGTTCTCCCTGTAACTTCCCAGGGAGCTGCGTGGATGCCTGGAACAGTTCCTGCTGGGGCACAATGGCAGCTCCCCAGTGGAGGCTGCTGGAGTAGAGGGTCCTTTGCTGCAGTTGAAGCTGCTGTTTTACTTTGAGTGTGCAGTAGGGAGAGCTTCAGCTGAGGGAAGAGCAGCAGCTCACAGACCTTTGGTGAACACTGCAGCATCACATCGGGTGAAAGCTGGGAGGCATTGGCAGAGGGTTGTGAGAGGGGGCTGCATCCTGTGGGACATGGACAACGTGCTATACTGGCTGTTGGGGAGATTTCCCAGGGCGGACAGCATCATCTGGCCTTGGAGTTTCATAAAATCCTAAAGTGGTTTATGACCTTGTAGATCATTCCAATCCCCCTGCTGTGGGCAGGAACACCTCCCACTACAGCAGGTTGCTCAGAGCCCCATCTATCACCTCTTCCTCTCCCTGATTTCTTCAGTTCTCCAAGGGTCTGGTCAATATGTTGGTTCCAGAAGCCATCCTAGGATGCTCTGGGAGGATCCTGTGGCCTGTGGCCTGTCTCCTTGCTGCTTCCTCCAGAGAGGACCCTCTGCCCACTGCCTTGGGTCTGGAGTGGAGCCCTAGGAACAAAAGATTTGCTGCAGCCTTGTGCTCCCACAGAGGCTGCGGGGAAGTCAGTGGTCACACATGAGACAGAAACGAGTGCTCCAGACTGGCAAGGGACCCAGTATGCCCAGGCTCCTGCTGGGATGCCACTGGAGTGCCATGGAGTCTCCGCTCTGTCCTCAGGATAGGATAGGGAGAGTCTTGAGAGACTTGTACCACCACAAGCCATGTCCCTGTCCCTGTGTGGGTTTAGGGGGGATAGGAAGCTCTGCAGGGTGCTGAGCACAGGGATTTGGGGTCAGCAGAGCTGCGTGTCACCAGTGCAGGGGCCGCCTGCCTGGCGGCTACCCACGTGCCAATGTGGAGCTGCCAGGCTGCATGAGCCCAGTGCCCGCGTCCCTCAGCAGCACAACAGACACAAATGGGAGCAGACAGACTGGCTCGAGCAGTAAAGATCAAACCCTGGGAGCCTGGGGCTGCTGTCAGCAAGAGATGGGGAGCTCAGAGCAATCCCAGGAGCAGCAGCCCCATCTCTTGATCTGCCCAGTGATCCCCCAGTACAAGTGCCATGTCCCCACGTGGCTGGGGTGAGGGGCTGCCCGTGCTGTCTCTGTGTTGCAGTGATCATGGCAGGGGCTAGCTATAGCTCAGGACAATGCCTTGGGAAGATGGTACACGTGGTTGTCAGATGTGGAGGATGCACAAGCCACTGCCAGGATGCAGGAATAAATTGCCTCATTTCACTGCACTGGGCTCTGCTGATAGTGATGGTCCTGCACCCACCACCTCCCCAGGGGCTGCATCTTGGATTCTCCAGGGCTCAGAAGGGCAGAAGGGAAGGCAGCCCTGAAACATGGCCCTGCCAGAACCACTGTGGAAAGCCCCACTCAGGGCCCCAGACTGTGCTGGTGAGTGGGAAATTCAACCCCACACTTGTTGAGTGGGAGGATGGTTCCATTGTTGTGACATGAAGGTCACAGATTGCATGAAGCTGGTGAGCTGCACCCACAGACTTGGGGAGTGAGGCAGAGTGAGCACCCTGCATGATTGGGGTGCACCCACCAAGCAGGCACCCAGGCGATTTGAAGGAGCAGAGTGTATGTCAGTGACACAGGGAGCTGGACACCCTGGGAGTAACTGGCATAGCTTCCTTTTCTTCCTCCATCTCTAAAGATGTTTGAGGAGAGCCCCACAATCCGTCAGGGGTCCAACCACCTGTGTTTTCTGTATTTTTCCTTCACAAGAAAGAGTTGGAGCACCTGTCCTATAAAGTCAGGCTGAAGGAGTTGGGGCTGCTCAGCCTGGAGAAAAAAAAAGACTCCAGGGGGACCTTAGTGCAGTTTGCAGTTCCTGAAAGGGCTACAGGAAAGCTAGAGAGAGACTTCTAATGAGGGACTTTGGTGATAGGACAAGGGAGATGGTTTCAAGCTGAAAGAGGACAGATTTAGATCAGATCTTAAGAAGAAATTCCTCCCTGTGAAGGTGCTAAGGCCCTGGAACAGGTTGCTCAGGGAGGCTGTGGCTGCTCTGTCCCTGGAAGTGTCCAAGGCCAGGTTGGATAGGGGTCTGGGCAACTTGGTCTGGTGAGAGGTGTCACTGCCCATGGCAGGGGATTGGGACAGGATGATGTTTAAGGTCCCTTCCAACCAAAACGATTCTATGATTTTATGCCTGTTTCCCACCAGGGAGGTGGCAGCCATCACCCTGCTGCCCACATCCCACTGGCAGTGCAGGAGGGACAAGGGTCCATGGTGCAGCCAGGGGCAAGGGGAGAGCACAGCTAATTGGGATAATTGCTAAAGCAGGCAAGAGCCGAGCAGGGAGAGAGGCAGTGAACAAGGAGCTGTTGTGCACAGGCGGCCCAGGCACACGGCCCTGACTCCAGCCGGCAGTGAGAGCCAAACAAACGGGGACTGTGTGAAGCGAGGGAGAACAAGCAGACGGCAGGACAGAAACCAGACCTCCGCTAGGAGAGAGCCGGAGCCAAGGGCTTAGCTGGGAGCGGGGTCTGCCTGCTCTGCAAGGAGATCATACGGCAAAGCCTTCATCAGGGCAGGACTGTGCCATCCCCAGTCTATTGCTCCCCAGGGGCAAAGAGGGAGATGGCTAGGAGCTGGGGATGCTCTTGGCCAGAAAGTGGGTGAAAAACTTCGAAAACCTGCAGCTGAAAACTTTGGACCATGGAGAAACAGCAGGAAACCAGCCCCCTGGACATGTAAAAAGAACATGGACAGGTGCAGTTGCTGTGCAAGATCTCTGTGTTTGCTGCGCAGCAGAAGCTGTGGCATCACCCAGCATGTGGCTGTTTGCAGCGAAAGCAAAAAGTGGTGCCTGCAGGGAGCCGATAGGTGGAAACCAGCAGCTGCCCCTGCTTGGCCTCACTTATTCCTTTGCAGGAAGGAGAACTGACATTTGAGGAGTGAAAGCCGTAGCCATACCCAAAAGCTGCCCAACCAGGTGTCCCCAGCTGGGACTTTACAGTCCTTTGTCCTGCCTGTGAGCGAGTGTTGAGCCTTGGAGGGCATCCTGGGATGCTTGCTGTTGCCCGGCTCAGAGTAGGGAGCTGCCATGGGTGATGGGCTGGGATTGGCACTGGGTGAATGGCTCTTCCTCAAGTCTCTGTGCTGAGGTACAATGCCAAACATCCCCTCCCCTGGCACAGCGCAGTGAGGATGCATGAGCACTGAGGCTGTGGATGGGGACATCTCCCTCACACTGGTTGGAGGCTCTGCCTGAGCAGGGGTTCTGCGCATGGGTAGGACAGATCTGGGAGTAAGGTTTGGGCACTGAAGCCTGGTGCCAGCCCAAGTGCCCTGACTCTGTGCTTGCCTTCAGCTTGCTTGTGGTGACGGCTCCGTGCAGGGACAGCCACTGGTTCCCAGTCCACAGCCCATCGGGTACAGCCCACCTTGAGCCCCGAAGCACTCAGCTGCTGGGAGGAGACGGGAAGGACTTGCTCTGGGCCAGGAAATCCTTGCTTTCTCCTCCAGCCAGGCCACAGTGGGCAGCCACAATGAACATTTCCCCCACGCTGCCGCCAAGCCCCAGTGTGACCCGGGGGCCAGGGAGCCACAGGGGAGAGGGACAGAGGGTGGGTGTGGGAGGGCGATAAGGAAAGCAGCTCCTCTCCCTGTTCCTGCAGCCGGCACAAGCCCGGGGAGATGCAGGCAGCAGGCCAGGCGCCGGCCGACTCATGTGGTGCCGGATCCGGCAGTCTGGACTCTGGATTATTGATCCAACTTGTTATCCTTGAGGAACACAGCATCCCCAGGGCAGGGCAGAGCAGGCTTAAACTAGGCAGGATGCAGGCTCTGCAGCTGCAACTTGAGCATCCCCCATGCCCTTGGGTCACCCTAACCTCCTGCACTGCTCCAGACTGGGGCAGAGTGGCTGGAAACTGCCCAGGTAAAAGGACAAGGGGGATTGGTTGCCAGTGGCTAGAAATGAGCCAGTGTGTGCCCAGGTGGCCAAGAAGGCCAATGGCATCCTGATTTCTCTCAGCACTGGAGTGACCAGGAGGACCAGGACAGCAATTGTCCCCCTGATGAATTTTCCCCCTGTACTGGGCACTGGTGAGGCCCCACCTCAAATCTTGGCTTCAGTTCTGGGTCGCTCACTCCCAGAAGGACATTGAGGGACCGGACTGTGTCCGGAGAAGGACAATGGAGCTGGGGAAGGACCTGGAGCACCAATGCCCTGAGGAGTGGCTGAGGGAACTGGGTGGGAGGTTAACTGGAGAAAAAGAGGCTGAGGGGAGACCTTCTTTCACAGAATCACAGAATTATCAAGGCTGGAAAGATATCTAAGACCATCAAGCCCAGCCCGTGACCTAACACCATCACAACCTAGACCAGGGCACTAAGGGCCACATCCAGTCTTTTCTTAAACACCTCCAGGGATGGGGACTCCACCATTGTCCTAGGCAGTCCATTCCAGATCACCCTTTCTGGAAGGGCTTCCTAACATCCAACTTAACCCTCCCCTGTCAGCTTCAGGTCCTGCCCTTTCTTCCTGTGACTAATTGCCTGGGTGAAGATCCTGATCTGCATCTGACTACAACCTCCCTTCAGGGAGCTGTAGAGAGGGAGAAGGTCTCAGGTGAGTTCCCTCTTCTCCAGGCTAAACACCCCCAGCTCCCTGGACTTTCCCTCCAGTCCCTTCCCCAGCCTCATTGCTCCTCTGGACCCGCACCAGCCCCTTAATCTCTTTCTTGAAGTGAGGGGTCCAGAACTGCTCCCAGTATTCAAGGAGAGGCCTCCTCAGTGCCCAGTACAGGGAGAGCATGACATCCCTAATCCTGCTGGCCACACTACTGCTGATCCAAGCCAGGATGCCATTGGACTTTTGGGCCACCTGGACACCCTGCTGGCTCCTGTTCAGCTGGTTGTCAGCCAGTACTGCCAGGTCCCTCTCTGTCAGGCTGCTCTCCAGCCACTCATCCCTCAGTCTGTAGCTGCAGGGGGTTCTTGTGGCCAACGTCTAGGACCCTGCCCTTGGCCCTGTTAAACCTCATCCTGTTGACCTCTGCCCATTGACCCAGACTGTCCAGATCTCTCTGCAGCATCTTCCTTCCCTCCAGCAGATCAACATGCTCTCCCAACTTGATGTCACCTGCCAATTTTCTAAGGGTAGACTCAATCCTCTCATCCAGGTGATCAGTAAAGCTGTTGAACAGAACTGGGCCCAGTAGTGATCCCTAGGGAACACCACTGGTTACTGGACACCAATTGGATGCAGCACCATTCACAACCACTCTCTGTGCCTGGTCATCCAGCCAGTTTTTAACCCAGCAGAGGGTGTACCCATCCACGCCAGGGGCTACCAGCTTTTCCAGGAGGATGCTGTGGGAGACTGTGTCAAAGGCTTTGCTGAAGTCTAGGTAGACCCCGTCCTCATCCACTGGGCGAGATACCCAGTCACAGAATAAGATCAGGTTGGTTAGGCAGGACCTTCCTTTCTTAAACCCATGCTGGCTGTGCCTGATCCCCTGGATGTACTGGCTGCTTGATGGCCCTCAGGATGAGCTGCTTCATAACCTGGGCAGGCACTGAGGTCAGGCTTTCTCTCAACAAGTCCCAAGGAACAAGTGACAGGACAAGAGGAAACAGCCTCAGGTTGTGCCAGGGAAAACTGAAGTTGGCCACAAGGAAAAAGTTCTTCTCTTCAGTGGTTCCCCAGACTGGCCAGTGCAGTGGGGGAGTCCCTGTATCTGGAGAGTTTTAACTGCTGTGGAGATGTGGGTTGAGGGACAGGGCTTAGTGGGGACCTGGCAGTGCCAGGGGAATCACAGAGTCCTAGACAGGTCAGAATTGGAAGGGACTTCAGAGATCATTGAGTTCTAACCCTCCAGCATGGGCAGGGACACTTCTCACCAGACTTCTCTCAGGTTGCCCAGAGCCCCATCCAGTCTGGCCTTGGACGCTTTCAGGGATGGAGCTTCCACACCTTCTTTGGGTAACCAGTTCCAGTGTCTGGCTACCCTCACTGTAAATAGCTTCTTCCTAATCCCCAACATAAATTTCTCTTCTTTCAGTTTAAAACCATTACCCCCTTGTCCTCTTACCCCCTGCTCTTGTAAACAGTCCCTCTTCAGCTTTCCTGTAGCCCTCTTCAGGTACTGGAAGGCCACTATAAGGCCTTCTCTTCTCCAGGCTGAACAACCTCAGCTCCCTCAGCCTGTCCCCACAGCAGAGGGTCTCCAGACACATGATCATTTTCATGGCCTTCTCTGGACCAGTTCCATCAGGTCCCTGTCCTTCCTGTACTGAGGGATGTACTCCAGAGATGGATGCAGGACTGCAGGTGAGGTCTCAGCAGGGCAGAACAGAGGGGCAGAATCCCCCTTCTCAATCTGCTGGCCAAGCTAATTCTGATGCAGCCCAGGGTGCTATTTGCCTTCTGGCTGCAAGTGCACACTGGTGGCTCCTGGCCAACTTCTTGTCCACTAGCACCCCCAGGTCTTTCTCCACATTGCTGCTCTCAAGTGTGTCCTCTTTCAGTCTGGACTCAGATCTCCAGTTGCCTTGGCCAAGGGGCAGGACCCTGCAGTAGGCCTTGTTGAACTTCATGATGTTCATGTGGGGCCCGGTTCTCCAGCCTGTCCAGGTCCTTCCTGGCTTCCCATCCCTCTGGCCTGTCGACTGCACCACCCAGCTTGGTGTCATCAGCAAATTTGCTGACCATGCCCTCAATGCCACTACTGATACAATTAAAGAAGATATTAAACACACTAGTCCCAGCACGGACCACTGAGGGACACCACTTGTCACAGTTTTCTGTCCAGACTTGGAGCCGTTGACCGCTCCCATCCAGCCAGTTCCTTATCCACAGAACACTGTACCCATCAAACCCACATCTCTCCAATGTAGAGAGAAGGATGCTCTCTAGAGGAGGGACTGTGTCAAAGGCTTTGCAGAAGTCCACGTAGATGACATCCACTGCTTTTCCCTTGTTGACTGATGTAGTCACTTCACTGCAGAAAGCCATTAGGGTGGTCAGGCAGGATTTGCTCCTGGTGAAGCCCTGCGGGCTGTCTCGAATCACCTCCCTGTCCTCCTTGTGCCTTAGCATTTCTTCTAGGAGGATCTGTTCCATGATTTTCCCAGGCACAGAGGTCAGGATGATGGGCATGAATGGTTGGGCTGGATGATCTTACAGGTCTTTTCCAGCCTAAGTGACTCAGTGATTCTCTGATTCCATTCTGCTTGGGCTTGGAAGAGCCAGGGGCTGCAAACATCCTCACCCCTCCCTCTGGCACATGGGTGGCCAGCACCCACCCATACTGCATGTGCTCCAGCTGTGCCCAGCACCTACTGTGTTTTTGCACATCCCTGCAGTGCTCCTGGAGACCTTGTCCCTGACTTGCGAGCCTGCAGGACAGCTGAGATGTCACATCAAGATTGCACAGTGCCAGATCCTGTCAGGTCTGGGGAGCTGCCAATGCTTTCCAGGGATGTACCCTTGCTGTAGGGTAAACACCAGAGCTTCAGAGGTTTTTGCAAAGATGCCTGTGCAGCTCCTTGGTCCAGAATTGAATCCCTAGAGCTGTGGTGCTGAGGGCAGGATGATGCCTGCCACAGGACATGCATGGTCCATGGACCCTCCAGGGCATGCAGCCAGTGTGCTGATCCAAGTGATGGGACACACCTCATTGAACAGATTTTGCAGGTCATTTCATGACTCCATTTTTGGCTTTAAAAGCTGCCACCATCCTTTGGAACACACCATGTTCCCTGAGAGAGAACCAAGAGCTGACAAAACTAATTGCACCACAAGTTCCTTGGAGGCAACCAGTGCAGGACATGGACACCTGGCATGTGTAGGTGCCAAGGCCTCATGTAATGGGGCATGGCTGTGGGGCTGCCAGGTCTCACACTCTCATGGGGCTGTGCCCATCTGCTGCATTGAAAGGCAGCTCTGTACCCACAGGATGAGATGCTGAGCATAGACTGGGGTGCTGGAAAAGGGGCTATGCTACCACAGCAATGGGGCACAAACTTCTACAAGTCCTGTAAGCACCCCATCCCTGACAGCTTTGTCTCTGCATGCTGGTCTGTGCTCTCAGAGAAGCACCACTGGTCTCCTCATGGCATTCTTGAGCCTGCAGTGCCCAGTGCCTCCTCTCCAGTTGCCAGGTGTCCTCCAAGCCCCTGTTTGTGGTGCCATAGACCCCATGGAGTTCCTCTTATAAATGCTCACTGTACCAGTGCATTCTGCTCCCAGGGCCACCTTGCAGTCTACTCCCTCTCATATGCCCCCCCAGACTTGCTCTGCCTTTTGATGAGCCAACAGCTAAGGGCAAACACTTTGAAGAAGACCTCCCAAAGCAGAGGGAGCCTCCTGAAAGAAATCATCCCATCCATCTGGCTTTGTTTTGCACAGCCTGACTCTGGGGTTTGGCTTCCCGCTGGTGCTTTGGCCCAAGTCATCCCCATGCCCTTTTCACACACCTACCCTCTCCAGGCTCTCCTTAGCTTCAAACAAGTCTTCAGCCCCACCAAGATTTGGGGAGAAGCTGCCTTTGTCACTGGGTGCTCTCCCTCAGCTGATCACAAAACCTTTCCCTCTAGGAAATACTGCATCATCCTCTGTTACTGATGAGCTGGAAAGGGCAGCATCCTCCTCCTGTGCCTGCATCACAACACCACATCTCCCCACGAGAGACATGGTATTTACCCAGCAAACATGACCTGCCTGCCAGTTTTTGTGTCCTGCTGCCTGGGAGGAGCTGAGGATGCTCCACTGACCCTGATGCCACACTGACTCTTGTGCCTGTCTCCAAGGGAAAAATCCCATCAGGTTTCCATCCTGGGAATTCAAGGCTCCCTCCATGGGTTTGTCCTCTGACCTTTGAGCTGCCATACGAGCTGCACACGAGCTTATGGATCTGTTAAAAACAGGACAGGGGAGGCTGGCTCTTGGTCCTTTTACTCCTGGTTTTCTTAGGCTCCTCTTCAAATAACAACTCTTGGGCTTTGTGGAGCCAGAGCACCTTTCTTTGGAAGCACTGTGGCACCTTGTGAGGACTTTCCTCTCCACCACCTCTTCCAGCTCAGCTCATTGCCAGGGTGGGCACAACGCTTGGGGTGTTTTTTATTCTGTTGACTTTTTTTTTCTCCCCACAGACAATGGCAGGAAATCAGGCTGGTTTTATACAACAAACAGATCTATGTCACTTCAGCTCCTCTGTTTGCTGAAGGAATGAGCATGTCCAAAGCACCTTCTGGCTCCCACCTCAACAGGTCCCACACTGGATAACTCCAGAGCAGCAGCTTAGGCTCTGCTGCAGCAGCTTTTCTATCTCCATCATCTAAGAAGCTGTGTGAGAAGCACTGGACAGAGCTCTTGGAGCTCAGTTTGGAGTTGGATCTTGCCAGTAAGTTAAATTTTTAAACACTGGGCTCCAGATTAGGAGTTGCTGCTTCTGGGCTGCGGTAACTCTCCTGGGCTGAGGCTGTGCTGCTGCAGATCTGCCCCATGGCTGGCATCAGGAGGACAAACGTTGAATGATTCTGCAGCATCCAGACTTCTCTCCATGACTCCGGCAGGATTTGGGGACAAGGAGCAGTGAACAATACCCCTCAGTGTTGCAAGGATTCCAGCTTTCACCCTCTGCATCTCCCACCTGCGGAACAATGGCTGAATTTGAAGGATTTATTCACCTCCATCTGCTGCAGCCAGTGAGGGATGGTGACAGGGTCATCTCCTGGGGCATCAACAGCTAAGGCTGTTAACCTCCTTGACTGCATTTGCTGACCATGTATGGCAACAACCTCCCTCTCCCATGGGCATCCCACTGCCCATCTCCCCTTACAGACAAAACCACACTGCCAAGGTGTCTGGAGGATGAGCACCAGAGATACCAGCTGCCCCACACATTGCAGAGGCTGGGGCTGGGTGTGTCCACTGTCCAACAGCAGCACCCCCCTGTGCCCATTACTGCTGCAGCAGGTCAGCACTGAGGCCAAAGGGAGCACTGGGATGGGCACTCACAAGATTATGAGGATGCTTGATAAGGATGGAGGTGTCACCAAAGCCATCCTCATGGGTGGGACACTAGTAAGGGCATAGTCTTGCGAGGGCTGCAGGTGGGAACTCTATGCAAAATCCTTCCTGCACTTAAGGCCCTTATAGGGTCTCTGCCACAGGGCCTTTTGGGACAAGGGGACCCTATAGACATAGCAGCCTGTGAGGGAGTGTCCCCATGATCCTCTGATGTGCCAGAGTCACCACCTCCTTCTCCACATTCTCAGAAGAAAGAAAATACAACTGAAACTTCCTCCATGGACCAACTGCAGCTGCCAGAGTTGCTACTGCCATGGGAGTTGGGTCAAAGCACCCCTGAGGAGCCAAACCAGTCCCACGAGGGCCCAGGATCTTGGCACTGGATCTGGACAATGCGTTCTCCAGACCTCCTTCTCAGGAGTTTGTCTGTGACATGGGAGGAGCTCCCTGAGGCTTTAGTGGAGTTGGTGAACTTTGAGGAGGAAAAAAGGATGCTGCTGTGACCACAAATTTATCAGCCTTTGGGGGCAACAACCCAAATGACAGGTGCTGTGATGTCTGCCTTGGGCTGGAAGAGATCTCAGAGGGTCTGCAGAGGATGTAGCTGCTCCCATCCCTTTTCCTTGACAGAGACCCCATCCTCATCAGTGGCTTTGCCCATGAGCCGCAGTGGGGCTGGTTCCAGGGACGTCACCACTGCACCCGCAGCCAGGAGGAAAAGACCCTTTGCAAATGCTGTTGGCCCAAGTACAGCTTTGCCATCAGGAAATAAGAGGCCAGATCTGTGCCAGTAGAGCAGCAGCAGGGGCTGGAAGGGCTTTCCCAGGATGAGACTGAAACTGCAGAGCTGGTGCTGGAGCCTGCTGGAGCGGGATCATCCAGAAGGTGCCTGCAGGATGGAGCAGCTGCAGTGAGATGCTGGGCAAGGACAACCCAACACTTTGCTCTGGGGTGTTGTGTGGAGTCTGCAGACCCAGGCTGGGATGTCCCTACCCCAAAAGGCTCTGAGGTGTGAATGAGGTGACCATTGCTTTGTTAGAGGGAAAGCACCAAGGAGGTGCTGCCCCTGCAGGGTTTCGGGGTCCCCCAGACCAGTTGTGCCTGACCTGCAGCTCTCTGCCAGCAGAGCCACTGCCAAATGATGCTGCACGTGGGAATCTGGGGCAAAAAGCCAAAACGAGCACGTGGTAAGGCACTGGGAGGAAGAGAAACTCCCTGCTGGAGATCCACAGTGACATCGCCCACATGAGCAGGGACACGCTGGGCTGGCAGGGCTGGGGTTACAGCAGGACACTAGGGATGATGCTGCCTCTTTCTTTCATGCCTGCTTAGGCGTAAAACACTCATGGGTGACATTTTCTCTGGGGAGACAACTCATAATGGGAAACCTGGCAGTGGTGAGGCCCAGGGGATGCTAGTGGGTCTGCCAAAGGTGGCCCCATGGTTAGGGGCCAGAAAGGCTCTTGGATGTCCTTGCAGACTTTTGGAAGCTTTCAGAACCCCGGAACCCAGAAGCTGCAATGCTGGCTCTACACGGGACATGCTCTGCTGCATCTCTGCTCTCAGTCCTCAGCGAGGAAACTGAGGCACAGAGCTGCATGAGGCCCCTCTCCTGATGCCAGAGCTGGTGAAAGGTGTGTTTGACCTCCTAGCTTCTCCCAAAAAATCTCAGGTCTTCCTCTTCCTCTTCCTTCATCCTTCAGGAGGTCTCTGAGTCTTTTTACACCCCAAAGCACATTTGGGATGCTGCAAGACCAGCAGGCTCCAGGATGTAGGGACCAGCACAAAGGGCAGGTGGCAGAGACATGGGGTGCAGGCAAGATGTTGGCAGCAGGGCACTAGCTCAGCACCCACCAGCATCTGTCCCCCACCATGGGAGGCCAGGGCCAGGCAGCCCCATCCCCTCAATGCACATGAGAAATGCGTTTTCCTGGTGCCATGGCCAGCAGGAAGAGGCTTTTCCCTGTGCAAAGTGCTGCCAGAAAAGTAATTAAATCCCAAAAGGATTTGTCTGCAGTCTGGTGAGGCCTCATCTTGAGTACTGTGTTCAGTTTTGGGCCCCCCAGTTTAAGAGGGACAAGGATCTACTGGAGAGGGTCCAGCGGAGGGCTATGAGGATGATTAGGGGACAGGAGGGCATGGCTTATGAGGAGAGGCTGAGGGACTTGGGGCTTTTTAGTCTGGAGAAGAGAAGACTTAGGGGAGATTTGATCAATGTTTATAAGTACCTGAAGGCTGGCCAGGAGGGGGGGGACAGGCTCTTTTCACTTGCTCCCTGTGATAGGACAAGGAGCAATGGCTGTAGTTGCAGCAGAGGAGGTTCCGCCTCAACACAAGGGGGAACTTCTTTACTGTGAGGGTCACAGAGCACTGGAACAGACTCCCCAGGGAGGTCGTGGAGTCTCCTTCTCTGGGGACTTTCAAGGCCCGCCTGGATGCGTTCCTCTGTGATCTGTGTTAGATAGTTTTGTCCTGCTCCGGCAGGGGGGTTGGACTCGATGATCTCTTGGGTCCCTTCCAACCCCTAACATCCTATGATCCTATGATCCCACACAGCTTGCTGCCCTGCCTGTTGCTCTGCCTGCAGTCCTGCCTGCTGATCTACCTGCTGCCCTGACCCCCTCCATGGGAGCAGCAGGACAAGGCAACACCAGGGAACAAAAGAAGCAGCTGATGATGGTGGGGACAGGGATGCTGGTTTTGTGAAGGCAGTAGCATGGCAGGACCAGGGCCTGGGCGGATGGGTTTTCAGCTGAGATATTCCAAAACCCTCACATCTGAGTAGGCCTGGGGCTTGCACAGGTGGAGGATGATGAAGACTTGCAACTGTTTTCTTTGCAGCACTTCTAGACCCAGGGGCTGGCAGATGTGCCAGCATCCTTCTCCTGTCCCTTGTCCCAGCTGTGCCCCTCCTCCATCCAGCCTCCAGCACTGTCCCCGGGCAGGCACAAGCTAACCCCTCCCAGCCTACCTTGGAAAAGACTCTGCTGGGGCGCAGCTTCCCACCACAGCCTCCTCACCTCCACAGATGCTTCTGATGCCCAGGCACACACCAGGTTGTGCAGTGGGTGCAGGAGCTTGGTGCCCCTTGCCCGGTGCTCACGACTTGAGCAATCAGTGTCTGGTGCTTGGTGTTTGCTGATTCCTACCACCTCCACCCCACTGCCCCTGCCTGCTGCCTGGTACTAGCATGTGGTGCCAGTCCTGGTGCCAGTCCCCAGTGCTGGTGCCAGTGCCCAATACTGGTGTCAGTGTCCAGTGACTGGTACCAGCAGCTACTGCTAGTGGCTGGTGCACGATGCTTAGTACTGATGGTCTTGCCTGGTGCCCAGTACCTCTGCCCAGTGCCCATTACCCATTACCACCTTCTACCATCCAGTGCTCTGTATCCCCTGTGCAGTGCTGCAGCACACAGTACTGGTGCTACCTCCCAGTGTCCTCTCTCCAGTGCTCCTGTCCAGTACCGGTACCGATGCCCAGTGCACCCCTGCCCAGTGTCCCTGTCCAGTGCCCAGTATCTCCAGTTCCGTGTGCCACCCGCCTGGTTCCAGTGCCTAGTGCAGGCACTGGCCGGGCCTGTCCGTCTGTGGGGGCGGTCTGTCTGTCCATCGGGACGGTCTGTCCGCCTGTCGGGGCGGTCTGTGTGTCGGTCGGGGCGGTCTGTCTGTCCGTCGGGGCGGTCTGTCTGTCTGTCTGTCTGTCGGGGTGGGGCGGGCCGGGCAGAAGGAAGCGCAGCTGGCGGCCGAGCGGCGTCGGGGCTGGAGCCCGTGGTCGGTGAGAGCCAGGAGCGACCCTCTGCCCGCACCCCCTGCCTGTGCCTGGACCCCTGCCTAACTCCTGCCTGCCCCCTGCTCCCTTGCTCCTCTCCCTGCTGTCCCTTTTCTATTATCTTTCTCCCATCTCTGTCTCTCCTTTCCCCTGCACTCCTTTTCTGTCCCCTGCCCTGCCTGCACCCAGCATCCCCTCCTGCCCCTCAGCACCCCATTCACTCGTAGCCCTGTGTCACCCCTTCCTGCTCCCCATCCTTGCTCTGCCACTGGGTCACACCACCCAAGTCTACCCGTTGCATGTCAGAATCGTCTCAGGCTAGCAGGGGTGGGGGAGCCAGACTCAGCACCCTGCTCCCAGACCAGTAGGGTCTGTTGGGGGTCACTTGGAAGAGCTCTGAGAACAACCCCAGCACTGACACTCCCCACACTCTGTCTGGCAGGAGCTGGGCAATGCCAGCTGGGCCACGTGTGCTGGTGACAGGCAGAGACATGGATTGTGGTGTCAACCTGGAGAACCCCTATGCCAGCGTCAACATCCCGCGAGACCAGTTCCACCAAAGCTTCATCACTCGCTACTTGAGGGATGAGCCCACCGTCATTGCCAACCCTGCAGCTGTGCCCACCTATGGCATGGAGGAGCAGGCAGACCCCGCTGGCAGCTGGGACAGCCCAACTGTTTCCACAGAGAAGTCCTGGTCGCGTCCCTACAACCCTTATGCCAGTGTGAGGATGCCCAACGGGGAATCACCTAACTCCTTCTACACTGTCACCCTAGACAAGCCTTCCAAAGGCCAGGAGAAGGAGCTCAGGGTAAGATGTGGTTGCTGCAAGTGCTGGCCCTGCTGCAGAAAGTGCTCCTGCATCATCTCCTAAAGCTGCACCTATGAGACATGCTGTCATGCGATGGGGCCAGATGGCCCCACAGGGATGTGTCTGCCTGGGCACTGTGGGGAGCTGCCCTGGCAGCCAGCACAGCTGGTGGCTGGGAGTTAGCTCTAGCTGGACTCTGCAGTTGCTTTTCACATGTGAACTCTGCGGCCAGATACACTGGTGATGGACACCTGCTAGGGCCTGAGCATGGGGGAGAAGGACGGGTCCCATGTGCCCCATTGAGGCTCAGGAGCCTTGAGGGTGATTTGTGCCAGTGCAGATGCCACCAGGAAGTGCCTACACTGGGGATGGAGCAGCCCTTGAGCCTGAGATCCTGTACAGTGCCAGTCTGCTGTTGCTGGGAAACCTCCTGCCTGCCTGCTGGAGGGTGGGTTTGAGTGATGGCAGCCCCCTGTGCATAACAGAGGGAGGCATCACTGTCGGAGCAGTGCCAGGAACATGACTGTAGCTGGGATGGGAACATGCCTCCCCAGAACTGAGTGTTCAACCCCACCTGCTGTGTCATCGGGGTGGCTGCAGTGCCCTGTGCAGGGCAGCGCTACTCCTCGCCACACTGCCCACGGGACAGAGAGAGTAAAAGGCAGACAGAGAAGATACGGCGGAGCACTGGGCAATGCTCCAAGGCAGGGTGAGTGCGCTCACGGGTACAGCTGGTAATGTCCCAGAGCCATTTGGTTCCTCCTGACAGGCTTGCAGGGTGCTGGGCACAACACCCATCTTGGCTTGGGGCTCCACCCTGCATTGGGGTCCAGTGCAGAAAGCTGGCCCAGCTCACTCCAGGAGTGAGGTAGCACTCGGACACCCTGTTTGGGCTGCAGATCCCCATCAGTCACTTTCTGCGACCGCCCAGGCATGGAGGAAGGTGAGGGAGGAGCCCACTGGTTTCTTCACAGCGCCTTCTTGAGAGGGCTCCAGTCTGGATTTTTGGCTTGGGCTGGTGTTGCCAACCTGAACAAGCCGGCCGTTGTGTTGGTGTCTGACGGGTGACTGCTGCGGGAACCGCCTGGTCTGCAAGGGCAGGGGCTTGGAAAGAGCCAGGAGTGTTTGCAGATGACTTCAGGGTGCTGCAAATAAAATTACAGCCATCTCCTCCTCTGCCAAGGGGCGCCTCTTCCCTCAATCCTGGCTTTTCTGGGATTCCCCGTGTTATTTCTTGTGTATCTTGGCAGATTGTGGGCTCTCTCCTCCAAGCCAGGATTAACTGCTACTCTGCCGACTTGGGACAGCAGTGGTGCTGCCCTGAGCTCTTCAGCTGGCTGCTGCCTGCTCTCCCAGTGCCAGCTTGGCCTCACTGCTCCCCTCGCCCAGGCATTTCCAGTACTGCCTGCTCCTGCCTGCCTGGGGATGCCTGCCTGGGGAGCTGGTGCTCAGCTCAGCCCTGCCAGTGGGATGGCTGAGCTGTCTTTGGGGGTGAGAGAGCCCAGCTTTGGTGGGGCTGGGGAAGCGGGAGGTTCCTGGCTGGGTGAGCTCTGTGGCACTGCCTTGTCTGGCTGAGACCCTCTGGGAGCCCACCAGCACTGGGAATCCACCACCACTTGGAGCCCATCACTACCAGGATCTCACCAGCACTGGTAGTCCACCAGAAAGGGGAACCCACCACCACTGGGAAACCACAAATGCCTGGAAACCCATGGCCAGTGAAATCCCACCACCCCTGGGAGCTTCTGGGCTGGAGCACCAGTGGCTTGGCAGAGCCCTGGCCATTTACCCCCTGCTATGCCAGGGGGTGCTGGGGGCTTTGCAGCTTGTAGGAGGAGGTTGTGTGGACCCAGCCCCATGCTGCTGGCCTTGCACAAGGAATGTTCTTGTTTGCCCTGCTGGGACCACAGGCACGGGGATGGGCAGAAACACACCTTGTTTGCTTTTGTGTCTCAGTGCCAGCCATGCCCTGCTTAAGAGACCGCCTGCTGTGTGGCTGGGCAGGGACATGGCTGTGCTGAAACCTCACTGTCCTGGGGACCTGATACCGGAAACCATCCCCGAGGGGTGTGTGAAGCCTTTGCCAGAGCCATGGGGCTATTGGGGATGGGTTAACTTGGCCCCAGCAGAGTGCAGGCAGGGTGCAGCTTCTGCCGCAGAAGCATGTGTCACCACTGCCCTTCGCTCTGCTGAACCTTGGGGCGATGGCAAACAAGCCAGGAGAGGCCAGGCAAGTGTTGTCTGCCAGACACTGGGGCAATGATTAAGCTGGAGGCAGTGGGAGAGCCAGGGCTGTGAGTAGGGAAGGGTGCTGGATGCTGCCCTGGACCTCAACAGGGTTCTGGGTGACAGAGGCAACTGAATGCAGGGTCCCGTGGGTGCTCCCTGGGTGTGTTTTATTCTTTGCAGGGTGCTCAGAGGTCCAGAGTGTTGTGCTGGGTGATAGCCACCTCCTGCGAGTAGAGTTTGGGTGGAGGTGCATGGCTCTGGATTGGACCTTTGCCCTCCCACGAGGCTGCCGCTCCCTGTCCTGCTGTGCCAAAGGTCCCTGCAGCTCTCAGGATGAGTCTTGGGAACAGGAAAAGACATTTCCCGCCCATAGTGCCACTGCTGATGATGGAAACACCTTCCCCTGCTCTTATCCAGGTGTTTCTGCAGGGCTGATGCCGCCCAGCCTGAGCTGAAGGCTGGTTTTGGGCATCGTGTGCCTTGGTGTCACTCTTTGTGACTTGGCATAGGCACAGCCCTGTCACCAATGGCTGCCCAGGCCAGTCAGGGTGTGCAGCCTCACAAGCCAGGGCAGCTGGGCACAGCCTCACGATGGGACACAGCTCTGCTGGCATCTGTGAGGGGTACGAGGGGGCTAGGCTAGGGCAGGAGGGCAGGCTGGGCCCGTGTGTGTGAGCCTTGCTGCAAGGAGAGGCAGCCTTGCAGGGAGGGTCACTGCCCTGGGCAGTCACACGAGGAGCCCATCCCATCCCTGTGGGTAGTCTTTCGGGCAGGGCTTCAGATGGCCCAAAGAGACTGTCACCTGCCTGCAGCCAGCGAGCCAGGTCATCACTGTACTGTGGGTATGGCAGTGACTTCTTGCTTTGGAACTTACTGATACATCCCCAGACTTCCAGCTGCCTGTGTATCCCTTGGCACAGGGCCCTGGAGGACCATGCTGTGCCCATCCAGGTGACAGCTCTGCCCTGGCTGCTGGCATGTCAGGTGCTGCCATCCCTCCCATGGACATGCTGGGTGGTGCTTGGAGGAGCCAGGGCACCATGGGAATGCCATGCAGCTGGTTCCTGACCCACCCAGGGCACATGGCCCTTGCCACCACCTTGGCCAGTGGGTTTGGCTAAAACCCGGGTCCCTGGTACAGCCCAATCCCAAACTGTCCTCCCTGCCAGCCCTTGTCTGTCCTGAACCCAGAAAGGAAGGTAGAGCCCTGCCGTGGGTTGCCTCCCCTATGCCTGGGGACCCATGTGCCTGGGGAATTGTATGGATGAGGATATATCAGGACACACGTGGCAGAGGTTCCTGTGTCAGGCCATGGCCGGACTAATGAGGTTGGAAGGGACCTCTGGAGATCATCCAGTCCAACCTTCTTGCCAGAGCAAGATCTCATGGAGCAGATCCCACAGGAACAGTTCAGGGGGTTCAGAATGTCTCCAGAAAAGGAGACTCAAGCACCTGTGTCCAGGGATACCACGCAAGGCTCTGGGTCTCTGAACTCCACAGTTTTGCTGCCCAGGAGGGCTGGCAAGGTGGCCTGAGGGCTGCTGTTGGGTTCGCTGAGCAGAGAGCACTGCCCATGTCCCTGCCCGGACTGCTGCCGCCTGCAGCAAGAGCTGCTGCCCTCTCCTGCTCCCGCGCAGAAGTGCTGCTGGCTGTCCTGGCACTGCTGCCCTGGCCCCAGGATGGGCTGTTGAGGGATAGGATGGGAGGAATCGGCCCCAAGCGTGGTTGCAGTTGGCATTTAGAAACAGGAAAAAATGCTTCACTGAGAGGCTAACCAGACACTGGAACAAGCTGCCCAGGGTAGTGGGGGAGTCCGTGACATAGAGGGGTTCAAAAGCTGTGGGCATGTGGTGTTAGGGACAGGGGTTAGTGGGGATCTGGCAGTGCTGGGTCCAAAGTTGGACTTGATGGTCTGTTCCAACCAAATCATTTCTGTGATTCTGTGGGTCCGTAACAAGGAGTATCACCTCATGCTGTGGGCTCTGCCAGCTCAGACCAGGATGGAGCCTTGGCGTCCCTGCGCCATCCCTAGCCCCTCCGTCATGATGAGCCTGGAGTCTGATGGGGGGACTCTGCTGTTCACACATCTGTCCAGATATTCTTGGCCATAGGGCTGACTGAGGATGCGGAAGACTGCTGCTGCTGCTGCCCAAGTATAGCTGATGTCCAAGCTCTCTCTAATCACAGTGAAGCTCACAGCTCCTTGATCTCACTGGGACACTTCTGCTCTTGAAGCAGAGGTGGATGGTCAGTGACTGTTCCTGGGACTCAGATTTCACAGTTCTTTGTTATCAGGATGCCGGTAACCCGATCTTCCAGACTTGGCTTCCCAGCAGCAGATCTGATAGCATCCATCCCTGAAAGCTGAGCCTCTTCCCACTACTACAGCCATCAGCAGCCACTGGATCCTGGCTGGGGAGCTGCTGGCAGCTTGAGCCTCTGATGCTCCAACGGGACTGCTGCAGCCCCCCAGGACAGTGCAGCCCTTCTGTCACCTCCCCTGAGGTCCTGGGGGTCTCCTGGCAGGTAGGGATGGGGAACTGGGAGGAGGGGAGATTAGGGATGCCTGTGCCTGTCAAAATGCTTGAGGTCACCTAGAGGGGTGGAGAGGGGTCTTGGTGGCCTCAGGGGGAGATTTGAAAATATGCTAATGGGTAGCAGACCCTGCTTAGGATGAAGCTGGAGCCCTCAGCTTCTCCAGCTAGCCTGTGTGCCCATGCCCTACTACTGACAGCCATGGCAGCCTGGCACAGCCTGGAGCTGGCAAGGAGCAGGGCTGTGGCACTGCCTGGTCCCTTGGATGCTGCTTCACTGCCCACCTGGCTGATGCACTTCTGCCCACTCCATATTTCCCACCAACCCAGAGCCCAGACAGGCTACTGAGGTCCCACCAGCCCAGATTCCCCATGGGACAGAAGGTATGTCTGAAAGAGCTCCCCACAGAGATGGTGGGAGGCACCAGGAAAAACACATCCTGCTTAGATGCAGGGAGAGCCAGCAGCAGGGTCACACTCAGACCATGGTTCTGACGGCTCCTCTTGCCCTCCCCAGCATGTCCCAGGCTGGTGACAGACCCCAGGCAGAGGACATGGGGCCATGTGTTGGGGAGCACTCGCGTACCCTGAGCCGGGGCAGCCAGCGTGTTGAGTGCATCATCTGCTACTCCTCCTATGACCTGAGCGGGCGGCTGCCGCGCCGGCTCTACTGCGGCCATACCTTCTGCCAAGCCTGCCTGAAACGCCTTGACGCTGTCGCCAATGAGCAGCGCTGGATCCCCTGCCCGCAGTGCCGCCAAAATACACCCACGCCCCGCGGGGGCATCGCCATGCTCGACCTCGATCTACCCACCTTCCTCGCCATCAAAGCCGACAAAGACCGCCCCTGGGGGCCCGGCAGGTCTCAGCCCGACTTAGCCACCAAGGGCTTGTGCAAAGAGCAGGTGGTGACCCAGCAGCCGGCAGGACTGTGCCAAGCCGTGGTGCCCCTGGCACCATTCCCCCGCCGCAGCTGCTGCCGGCCCTGCTTGTGTTGTGGGGTGACGGCGGCCTTTGAGAGCTGAGAGCGAGGAAGGGGCTACAGGGGCAGCTGAGCTCCTCGGGGGAAGTCTGGGATCATTTCTGGAAACCTCAAGCCATGCCTCAGACTCACACGGATGGGGCTTTTCTGGCAGCTTCAGCTTGCTCAGGGCTTGCTGGGACTTGGGTTGTTATGTGAGAGGATGAAGATAACTCCACCCCTTCCCTATTCCCACTTGTCCCTCGGACAGCTTGGAAACCTGGTCTGTCCATCATGGATGGTCTCTGGTCCCTGGGCCAGGGGTCACTCCTGCCAGGTTCTCCACACATCTGGCTCTTCAGCAGGAAAAGCCTTGGACAGGGGACACAGGAGCCTGGCACAGTGCAGAGGAACAGCAATGCCCCAGGGGGCACTTCCAGCACCTTGAAAACTTTATTAAGCACCGTTCTGCTGGCCCTGCTGGGCTGCACATCTTGATATTTGTTCTTAAGCCTTGGGTAGCCTGGGGCAAGTCTAGTGTGGAGGGGGATGGGAACAGTGACTTGCCCTGCTGCATTGCTTTCCTTCAAGGGTTTACTCTGGTGATTTTCTGCATGAGAGCTCTGGGCATTGGGGCAGGCAGATAGTTGGGACGGAAGATGACAGCTGTTGGGAGGCCACAGCTCCAGCTCTTTGGGTTTATCTGTCCATCACTCAGCTCTCCCCATGTGAGAGGACTGGTGACCGCACGTGTGAGTTCTTGCTTGGCCGTTTGATCTGTGGCTCCTAGCAGGTTTTGTTTAGCTGCTGGAGCCTCTCCCCACCCTCTGCCCACCTCACTGTGCACCGCCCCTGCCCGAGCCCCTCCGCTGCTTTTCCAGATCCTGTCTTTCAAGGATTTCCCTACCTGTCCCAAACAAGCGGCGTGAGAATGAGACCCCAAACAGCTGGGTGTGGGCTTAACAGGGGTCAAATGGAGAGGAGTGGACATAATGCCACCAGTGTGACATTAACATGGTTCTTGGGCAGGGCTAGGCATTGCCTGGGCAGCTCTTGTGATCCTTCTTGACAGCCCATTTTCTGCATGTCTTTTCCATGTGTTTATGAGCTCTTGCAACATCCAAGCATCAGGCAACACTGACTGCAACTTGGGGTTCAGCAAAGGATGCAAACCTGCGCCTGACCAGGTCTAGTGGTGATCTTGTGATCCCATAGGTAGTCCTGGTGCTTAGCTCTGCTTCGCAATAGGTGCCAGGTCTGCATTCAGAGGAACCCAGCAACCATCCTGTGTGCAACACCTACCCCATGCACAACACCCACCCCATGCACAGCACCCAACCCATGCACATCACCTACCCCATGCACAGCACCCACCCCTGCAGAGCACCCACCCCTGCAGAGCACCCAGCATGTGCCCGTGCTCAATTCTGCCACTTGGTGTCACCTGCTGTAAAACAGTCGGAGTCCAGCAGAACCCTAACTATGGGAGGAGGAGCAGCAGGGATGCCCCAGGGCAGAGGTTCGGTTCAGGGGTGGGTGTCTACTTCCTCAGATCTTTAATTACTCGGAAACATGGAATAAATTAAAGCGTTTGAGGATGGGATGAAAGCTAATGTAGAGTCTTAAAGGACGTTCCCTTCTACCTTGATTTCTTCCCTGCCTGTCCATGGTGGGTGGTGGGAAGAGTCTGGAAAGGGCCCAATCCCTATCCTGGACTCATCTCCATACAAAGGTGCTAGCAGGACTGTGTGCTCAGCCCGACATCTCCGGTCCCAGTTTTCCACTGGTGTAGGGTGACGAAGCCCCACGGCTCCCTCTGCCTACGTCCAGGTCCTTCCTTGCCTCTGTATTCCTGCCCCTGCTCCACTGCATTCTTCAGCACCAGAACCAAGTGGTGGAGCTTGGCCCTTGCCATGTGCCTCTACATGACCCTGCTGCTCTCAGCCAGTGACCAGACCCTGAAGGAGCTTATCCATCACATCACCGTAGGAATGGTCCAGGTGTGCTGACTTCTCATCCTGATTTACACCTTGATGGCCTGATGTTGAGCCTCAGGGAACTCTTTCATGGGTCAGCACAGGACCCCCTGGGCCATCATGCTCAGAGCCTCTGCTGGTACTGGCCCTGGGGTTGTGCTGTTCCACATGGCCCCAAAATCACAGTGCAGTAGGAAGGACGCCTGTGGGGACAGGGAGCTGGGCTCTACCTTCAGTGCGCTTGGTGCCCAGCTCCAGAGCAAGGGGCAGGGACAGGGACTCATGCCAGACACTGGCAGCATATGTGAAGGGACAGTGGTGGCACTGCTGGATGGGGTGCAGGACCCCAAAGGGTCACCAGTGGGGTACAGTCAATGTGCACACAGAATGAGTGGGGCCAGCCCTCCGCCTGTTCCTGGCAGGCAGGACACAAGAGACACCTCTCTACCTCTTCTGTACCCTGGAGGGTGCAGGAGCTGAGGTGGGTTTGCAGCCTCCTGGTCTCTCTGAGTGCAAAAGCTGGACACAGTTAGAAACTGTTGGTTATTTTTTTCTAATGAATTTTGCACTTCTAAACTGGATCCCAGCTGGTCACAGGCCATGGGCGACGCAGTTCCCAGGGAGGAAGAGCATCCTGGGATAGGAGTCCCTAATAATTCAGCTACTGCCCACAGCTGCTTCCAGGATGAGCTGGTGCTGCAGCCTGACACAGCTGCTGGTTCGTGCCCTGCTTCAGGGCTGGGCTGGGCTGGATTCCTCTGAATTATTTCCAGATGGGGATTAATGCTGCAAACTAAGTTCTCTGCAGGAAAGATAAACAAACCAAAGCTCCTCTGGATGCTATTAATACACTGCCTGCCTGCTGCTTCTGCGCCAGATCTGGGAACATCCTGACCATGCCCTTCCAACAGTAGGGCAGAGGTGCCAGGAATGCCTCTAGGATGTGAGCACCAGGGTCCCAAAGGGGACAGGAGCTGTGAGGGTGTGAGTGTAGGATGGTGACTCTGCTCTGGGACCTGGCTCTGGGCTCTGAGTGGGATGAGGTGCTGGTCCCCTGGTCCCCAGGTGTGCACTGAGGTCTGACAGGAATGGTGAATACTGGGAGGTGATGCATCTCCTTGCCAACCTTCTGCTGCAGGGCTTCAAGCAGCTTTGAAACTGGATCAGGTGTAAACAGGGTGGAGGCAGACTTTGAGCCCTCTTGAACTGGTGCTGCTATGCTGGGGTGAGGGTAAACAAGCTTTTGGTGGCTGCAGCACAGCAAAGTCACCTTTCCCCTACCTTCCCATGTGGGGGCTCCTGGATGTCCCCACTGTGCACAGAAACCCGTCATCTTGCTGAGGAGGAGGGTGGTGGCTGTGCTACTCATATCCTGACTCTTCCCATTTTGGTGGGGCTTGTCTTCTGCCAGAGAACCCAAGGGGTGTGATCAGCTGGGTGGCCCATGGCTCCCAGCAGAGCTCTGTATCCAGGACCTATGGGCATGATAGACCACCTCAGAAGATGAGGTTAGACCTGCAGATGATGTGATTTAAACATTGTCCCATTCCAGCTAAGGGGGTTCTGGTGAGGCAGCAGAGCCAGAGGGGAGGATGGAGGCCAAGAGGTGGGTGTGGTTTTGCTTTTCTCCAGCTCTCCAGCCTGCAACACACACAAGCAGTTAATCCTGGACTGCACAGAGCTGGCTCTTACCTGGCTGGATTGGTGCCTGGCAGAGGGAGGGACAAGGGCATGGCCCTGCACATTGCCAGGGCAGCATCACTGCAAAAATATTTGCTGAAAGCAGTGCAGCTCCACCCCAAGGAAAACAGGTGCCAGGGGCACAGCCCAGCCCAGGTTCACAAGCAGAGGGTGTCAGCGAGTAGGGGATTGCATGTGGCTGCAGGGAGCCCAGCACTACCCCATGCCGCTGGGCACTGACCAACACCTCTACTTGGTGCCGCCGTGCTCCCCTGAGGGTGCTGGCCAGGAACAGGAGGCTGGGCGAGGTGACAGCACCTATTAAAGTCTCAGCACTGGAAGTCAAGGAACCATCAAAACCTCGGTGGGCAGCTATGGGCTGCTGGCGGGTTCCCACCGTGGTGCTGGCCTGTCTGCTCCTCCTGTACCCGCTGCCCTCGCCAGCCTGCCCGGCTACTTGCCACTGCTCCTCCGGACATGTGGACTGCAGCCAGCATGCCTTCCGTGAGGTGCCACCCGGCCTGGGCACCAACACCACTGCCCTGTGGCTCCGCTACAACTTCATCACTGTGCTGGGGCCACACTCCTTCCCTTTCCTGCCGAGGCTGCTGCTCCTCAGCCTGTCCCACAATCTCCTTGAACGGATCCACAGCCAGGCACTGGTGGGGCTGAAGACACTGCTGGAGCTGGACCTCAGCAACAACTACTTAACTGTGTTGAGCCACGAAACCTTTGAGCCCCTCACCAGCCTGGCCACGCTTCACCTGGACAGCAACAGGCTGAGGGTGCTGGAGCCTGGGGTGCTGGGTGCCCTGCCCCAGCTCCAAGTCCTCACGCTGCAGGACAACCCCTGGGTATGCAGCTGTGTCGTCGTGCCCCTCTGGCGCTGGCTCAACCACAACAGGGAAAAAGTGCGAGGTGAGTGCCTGGGGAACTACGTCCCCAAGCCCCCCACCCTCTCCAGGCTGGCTGGTCACCCCGTTAGGGCTAAGGCAGGACCCAGCATCTTGGCTGCCTGCTGGCCATGGGCTTGTGTGCTTGATGCCCATAGAGGTATGGTGAGGTTCCTCAGGACCTGTCCTCAGGCTGTGGCAGTTCCTGTGTCTGCCTGGCTGGATGCATCCCTAGGTCTGGTACCTAGTATCTGTCATTAGTTCTGTCTAGGACTCTAGGTGACACCTCTAGGCTGGCTGATCACTGCTCTCCACTTCTGCCCCTCAGGAACCAGATCACCACCCTGCCTGCCCCACCTGTCCTGACCCAAACCTGCTTTCCAGTGCCATCTCCAGCAATGTTCTCACCTCCTCATCTCATCCCACTCCCCAGGGCATAGAGGGAAGATGACCTTTGCACCCCTTCTGCATACTCTGTTCTGGGTAGTCTCAGTCAGCCTGACCCCTGGTCTCCTTCCCTGGTCCTGCCTGTCCCACACAAACCTGCCATCCCCTACCTGTCTTGTCCCAGCTGCCGAGTGTGCTCATCAGCACTACTTCTCTCTTCCAGAGAAGAATCTTCTCCTCTGCAGAGTCCCAGAAGAGCTGAACAAGTATCCGATCATGGCCTTTGGGAATGAGTCCTTCAGGCAATGTCAGGAGACCTCACTGTCTGCTCAGCACTTCATTGTGTTTTTGATCATTGGACCGTTCTCCTTCATGGCCAGTGTAATCTTCTGCATGTTCATGGGCTCCATCACTGTAGTTTGCCACAACCTACGCAAGGAACCCCATTTCTGGAGGAGATCATGTGTCTGCAGGGGCCGCTGAGATGGGGTGATCAGGTTTTAGCTCTTTTCCAGCTGTCTGCACCCCACTGTTGCACCCCACAAGATTCCTTATGGACAAGTGAGAGAATGTGAAAACAGTGGTTCTTTCTCTTTGAGTCCCCAGAGATGATGCCAAGCTCCCTCTGCCCCACTGCTGGGGAGGCAGCCCTCAGGTCAGGGGTGCAGTGCCTGACCTCAGCAGCTGCCAGGAGTTTGTAAGGCTCCCTCCCCACCCAAGGCCACCCTTCAGCCTGCTCATACACCTCCTGGGTGGCCCTTGTCCTCTGGTTCCCCTTGTCCTGCCCCTTCTCCTGCCCAGGGGTGTCAGCCTGCATTGCAGGAGACACCATACACCTCCATGTGCTCTTTGGTGCATGCTGGGAACCCCTGTCTGCATTTCAGGACACAGCATGTTCCTCTGAGTCCCTTTCCCTGCACCCCAGGGGTGTCCATTCACAGCCCAAAGCCTCTGTGCGTCTTTCAGTTTGCCCCAGCCCAAATGCCTTTTGGTGCCCCCAAGGCTCCCCATCTGCCTTGCAGTGACCCTAGCAGGCTCAGTGTGCCTTTCCATGCTCTCAAGACCCCTTGGCTTGGCTTTTTGTCCACCCAGGTGCCACCCATTTGGCTTCCTGTGTCCTGACAGGTATAGATTTGCCTTTTGGTGAGCCCTGGAGATCTTTGTGTGCCCTTTGGTGCATCTCAAGGTATCTGGGTAATTTAAGGGCACTCCAGAGCCTCTGCGGGACTTTCAGAAAGCCCCAGACCCCTCTGTGTTCTGCCCAAGGACAGAGTAGGTTACGAAATGCTTCTTTTGGTAGTATTTTTTCTTCCTGTGACAGTGCCACTGGTGCTGTGGAGGCTCAGCTGGCAACCGACATCTGAGGTGGAGCTGAGGTTTGGGGTGAGGGTTGGAAAGGGACAAAGCCTGTGAGCTTCCACTGATGTGGTTTGGGAAAAGGGCTACTGAAGGATGGGTGAGGCTGCACATTGGTTCCTCCCTCAGTAGTTTTTTCACTAGACTAAAGCTTCTCTAAGGCCAAGGTATAGGATTATCTCAGGGATGGAAGTGTGAGTACAGAGCACAGAGCCTGCAGCCCTTGCTGCTGCCTCACCTCATCTCTCCTCACCTGCAGAAAGGGGCTGAAGCTGCCCATGCATCTTCTTGCTCTGTTGCCCCCTTCCCTTCCTTGCAGAAGCTTGCCCTCACTGCATGGAAATGCTCGGTGAGCTTACTGGAGGTGGCCTTCAGAGGAAGAAGCAAGCTGAGTGACAGAAGCATCTCTCAAGGAGGAGTAAGAGCCCATTCTGGCATGAGGTGTTACCCACTGCAAGATGATAAGAACCACACAGAGATGACTGTGGCCATCAACCTCCCCGTTTGCTCAGTCTCTTACCCATGCAGATGTGGCACCAGCCAGGGCTGTGGCAGGGGTCTGTGCATTCCTTGGCAAGCTCTTGCCATAAATCATGTAGAGAATAAACCAAAGGTTCCTTCAGTTGTGGCCTGCTCCCATTTTTGTTTTCAAGAGAAAAGCCAGCCCAGCATGCTGCCATGTTGCTCGGCTCCCACTTGGGTTTTCCTGTGGGGCCTCCCCCCAGCGAGGGGCTGCGAGGAGCTGGAGAAAGCTTCCCCAGTGCATTCAGCCCTGCACCTGGAGTGGCTGCAGGAGCCCTGTCATGATCAGCCTCTTCATGGTACCTTTCCCAGGAGCAATCCCAGTGGTCCCAGCCTCTCTCCAGCTACAGCACTCAATCCTTCTTGAGAAGAACCCCATTTGCCATCCGGCACAGCCACCTGAGTGAGATCTGCTCCTCCTCCCACACCGTTCTGAGGCTGAGAGCCCATGGAGCTTGGGCGGGTGGTCTCGGTGCATGGGGATCATTCTGGGAATGAATGATGTTGTTCCAGTTTGGAATCTCTGTTTTGTGGGCACCTCCCTATGTGTGGGGTATTCCCCAGATGCTTTTATTCCTGCAGTTAGTCCCCTCTTCCCAAAGGCCAGCCCCACTGGCAGTGCCCCACCCTGGCTCCCAGGGTGGGGAGCTGGAGCTAGGGAGCCCAGAAGTGTCAGGGGACTGTTTTGCCCAGAGCCAGCTGGTTGCTGGTGTTTATGCAGTTTGACACTATCTCTGACCTCTTCACTGCCAGCCCTGTGCCCCTGCACTGTCTGTTCAGGTGGACCATCAGCCTGGCATCCCAGAATGGTGTTGCCTGTTTCCTCCTGGTCTTCCCTGCGGCTCCCAGCTTTTATCCCTGCTGCCTTCTCCATCCTTCCACCTTGTACGCTTTGCAAACCCTGCGGCAGTGCTGGGTGAGGCTCTGGTTCAGCACAGGGCTCCCTGACATCTTTGTCAGAACACTAGACACAGCACAGGACACTAGAATGAACCACTTCATGATCCAGTCTGGACTTTACTATCTCCTTCAAAAACTCAGTATTAATGTTACATCAACATATAAAGTAGAATGGGTCCAGTTCCTCAGCTGGAGTGAGATGAACTTGATGGAGCCACTGCAGTCAGTGGGACGATGCTCACAGAACTCAGCTGCCATCTGAAAATCCTGCCTGCAAAGGCTGCCAACTCTGTCTGCTTGGCTGGGGCAAAGAGAAGACAGTTCATGCCAGTGGGGCTTGGTACCATGTTGCAGGTGGATGTTTCCACCCTTGCAGGAGGTGGGATGCAGTGCTGCCTTTGCATGTGCTCATCACCAGCCTGGCCGGTCCTAGATGGTTCCCCAGCACTGGTGTCTCCACATCTGCTCCTGGTTCCCACCGGGAGGTTGCTCAGAGGTGCTGGCATATGGGCACATAAGCCTGAGGGGAGAAAGCATAGGGAGGAACGGCCTTAGCCCATCTCCTTTGGTCCCCCCTCTCCTGAACTGGGATCTGATTTCCACAGGTCAGGGTTTAGACAGATGTAGCCATATGAGCTGGTGGAGCTGCTGGCAAGCTGGACTTGCAGGTGAGTGTAGCAGGGAGGCTGCCTGTGATGCTGGTGACATGGCAGTGCACAGCTAGCCACAACTGGCCGCAGCGTCTCTCCTTGCATTGCTGGTGCTGAGGCAGTGTGGAGCTTGGCTAGAGGTCAGTGCAACCATCCAGAGCCATTCCCTGTGGGGATGTTCCTGGCCAGGCAGCCATGGTGTAAGAGCTACATGCTGGCCATGGCCAGGTCCTGGGAATGTCTTCTGTGCACGAGAGGTGGGGAGCCAGGATTTCAGCTGACGAGAGTGCTTGGAGCACGTTTAGCACGGGAGCATGGGCTGAGAGCTGGGAGAGCTCCTGCTGCAAACAGACCATGTCCAGGAGCCAAGTTGTAGCCACAGGCTAATGGGAGAGAGGAACAGGGGGTTCATCCTTGTGAGGAGCAGAGCACACACCTTCCAGCCCCCACTGCAGGGATAGGGGTCACTTGGCACAGCAGGAACTCATGCCCAATCTGCTGAACCACACTGACTGCTCCAGCTGCTTGGGACCACAACCATAGCGCACTGGAGCCCTCCGGGGTGGCAGGAAACGTGGAGCACAGGTCTGAGGGGCTGTGTGTGGGCCAAGAAGCCTGAAGCCTGCAAAGTGAAGCACATGTTTGTAGCGTGGCACCAGCTCTTCCCTGTCACCAAGGGAGAGCAGGCAGCACGAGCCTTTCAAAGTCCTGTTCCCTTGCACAGCAGCAACATTGATTATCAGCAGCACCGGTTCGAAGAAGATATCTCTGTACAGCGAAGTCCAAACCATGTCCCGGTTCTGCTGTGTGTTCTGGGGCACGAGCACGGCAGCAGGCCTATGAAGGGAGGGAGATATACAATGAAGTCACTGTGTATGGATGAAGGGTGCTTTCCTCCCATCTCACCCAGAAGAACCCATCAGTGTCCCCCTGAAAGGCAGTCCTGTCTGTGCCTTCTGGCTGTGCTGGGCAAAGACTGATGGCCCCTGGGGAGAAGGTCACACCACAGTGCTGACTGAGGGGTCGGAGAGGTTGAGCTGGCCGGTGATGTCGGTGGGATGATACTGCTGCAACACACAAAGACACAGACAAGGAGAAAAATGTGTTAGGCAGTTCTGCAACTGGCTTCTACCTCTACTTACATCCCACATGTCCCTATGGGACATCTCTCCGGGGTGATGCAACGACCCCAAACCCACTGCTGCCTGAGGTCCCCTTCCCAGAGCAATCCAAGCTTGTGCAGAGGTCATTGCAGACACTCTCCAAGCACCCTACAGCTGGGCAGGGAGGATGCCCGGGAGTGCAGAGCAGCTTCTGCGGAGCGTGGCAGCCGCGTCGCCCGCTGAGCAGGCCCCTCAGTGCTCTCGGAGAGCTACAAGACAAAGCCTGTGACTCATCAGCCCAGCCCACGGCTGAACCTGTGTTTGGAGGGTCTGGCTGGGTTTTGGCATCTCCCTGGTGCCAGATCAAGCTGTGCTTCGAGGCCAGGGCGTTCCACCTCCTTGCTCTAATGGCCTTGCTCGGACTGTCCTGCCATGCAGGTGGGTTGTGTGGTGCGGTGGGCTTGTGATCGGTTGTGACTTCCGTTGCTAATATGAAAGCAGCCTGTGCTGGGGATGTGGCCTAGATTTTGGGGTCTTGGGGTTCTGTGCTCCTGGTGGATGGGGGAGGCTTGGCAAACAATCCCAGAGAGAGGGCTCCCAAGCCACAGTCCCACCAGCAAGAAAACAGGGAGTGCAAAATACCCTTCAGCTGGCAAGAGAAAAAGGTCCTTCTTCCCCAGGTGGGGATTTACAGCTGAGCAGTTCTTTTCTCCCTTCCTCCTCACACACTCCCTTCCTCTCCCATTCCACTCTTCTAACTCTGGATCCTCAACCTGAAGCCCTGTTCCAGCCCTGCTGTGAGAGACAGTGGCATGGAGCACCTTGCACTGCTGTCTGGGGACCAAAATGGGTGTCAGGGCAGGAAAGGGTCTCAGTGGGTTTCCTGTGCTGCAGCATGGACCTTCTCCAGTAACATTTGCCAGTCCTTGCACCACGCTTCCCAGGAGAGCTGCTGCTTTGCTGAGCTCTCGGGGGGCACTCCTTGGTGATGGGACTTCACCCATCCAGCGCTGGTCAGTGGTGGCTGTGGACCCCATGGTGCTGCTGGTGGCTCTGGCACTGTGGCTACCCTGCGTGGCTCTGCGCCCTACCTCCTGCTGTGAGGAGGTCTGGGATCCCCCCAAGTGTTGCGTGGGGTCCTTGGGGCTGCCCTGCTCTGCCCAGTTTTGTGCTTCACCAGGACCCCTCAGTGGGGAGTTGCTGGGGCAGGAGCCAGCACACTCCTGTCTGCCCAGTACCCGTGCTGGGGATGTGCTGACACCCAGGGAGCATCTCACGGGACCATCCTCTCCTTTATGGAGCCTTGCAGTGGCCTCGCCTTGCTGCATGGCCCGTTTGCCTCTGCTGTCACCCACTTGCCCAGGGAACGGCTGAGACACCCAGAAGTCGCTCTGCTGCCATGGAGGGGAGCCCACCAAAAAACACCCCTCTCTCCCCAAAATGGCAGCCGCCCCCTCCTTGAGAAAAATCAGGCTTTTGGCTAAAAGGGATCTTTCCACGGCAAAATGGCCGGGAGGCGTGCGCTTGCTCACGGGATGGGACGTGCTGGATTCCCTCAGGAAGGTGACTGGGCAAGGGGAGAGGCTGGTGACTCACTGGTGGTGAAGAAGGAGGAACTTAAGCTACGAAAAAGGAACTGGTAGAAGAAAGGTCCTTTGTTACGTCTCCTGCATGATGCAAGTGGGGGGACGTGCGGTGCTGCGTGGGGGTGTGCACATGTGCCTTGGTGTGCTGCGGGGCAAAGCTAGCGGTCTGGCAGGGCACTCCGGGGTGTTCTGGCCTCTCTGCACAGCTCCAGGGCTGGGAAATGATAAAATAACCAAGTGGTGTGGGGAATCTGGCCGGAAAAGTTGGAATACAAGAGCATGGCTTTTGATTTGAAAGCATATCTCCTCCAATCACAGAGTTATCACAGGGTAACATTCTCATTTACTTTTTTTTCCGTGTGTGTCGAGTTTCTGCATGCAATTTTTAATAACAAAAAGAAAACGGAAAAAAGGAAAAGAAAAGAAACAAAACCAAACGAGAAAACTGTCATATCAAAACTGTGTTGAAGTAGAACTGATGCTAGAAGCACATATCTGTAATTTAGGATAAATTATATTACAGGGATGGTGCAGGTATCCCCAAACCAAACATTATAAAGCCAAGAAATTAATCAGTATTAACCGTAGAAGAGACTCAAATATGTTAAGGTATGGAAGTGAAGTGAAGGCACCAAAAACTTTAAATGACAATCAGGAAGAAAATATAAGACAAGAACTTAATATGTCATTAAAAACAACTTCGACCTAATCTGGGCTCGTATGGTAGTCCCTGGCTGGTGGAAAGTTTTCTGGAAGAATTTGTGTGGGTTGGTTGTTTGGGGGCTGTTTTGTTCAATTAAAAATCAGGATTCCAGCTAAGTGCACTCTTGCTATAGAAAACGTCAGCTTTTCTTTAAAAAAAATAAAAATTAGTTGTCTTTGACCTACTTGTGGTTCTTTCGGGCCAAACACTGGGTTCTTATTTCAGCTAAGAAGTGTTTGGCTTTGGGATGGCTGATCCTTAACTGAAAAGGTGACCTTTTCCATGAACCCCCTCGGTTCTCAGCCAGCTCTGACACCATCCCCATGGCTGCAGGGCGAGCATCGCCTCGCAGCACCAGGCCCTTGCTTGGCAGTGGCGTGGGACGCGTGTCGTGCTGTGACTGGGACGGCTGCACGCGGGCTGGCGGTGTGGCTCTGCGGGGGCTGATGACGGCTGCAGTGGGGAGGTTGGGGCTAATGGACCTGTGCACCTTGTTACGTGTCTGTACGAAATGTGCCGGCTCGGAAGGTATCTGTGTGGTTTATGCATCTCACATGGCTTCTGTGGGGTTGCAGTATCGTGGGTGGCTGCGATGGATGGCAGTACGTCAGCTCTGCGAGTGCTATTCGAGTTGCAGGAGCTGCCTATGGGGAACACATGCATCTCCTCCTGGGGCGGTGGGGATGATGTGCCGCGGAGAGGCTGTGCAGCTCGGGTGATGGTGGGCGCTAGGACGTTCAGAGTGGGGTGGTAGCTTCCCAGGGCTGTCTTGGCTCCATGGTGCCAGCCTGTCTCTCTGGCACTCCTGAGGGACCATTCTGCAGGGCTGCAGAGCAGAATCCATTTTTAAAACTCCAGACAACGAAAAGGGAAGAAGAAAGGCCACCAGGTTTGCGTCTTTTTCACTTACTAGCCACGAGAGCCCATGGGGCTGGGGTCGGCTTGGCCTTCCAGCCCCATGGGCTCTCAAGCCTTGCCCATCTGAGACCTGGTGTGGGCCTGCAGCTCTGCTGAGCATCGCCAAACAGAGCTCCTCACTGCTTTCTCGTCTTTACAAGGACCCCAGACAATGTGTCCCAGCATGCTGTGTCCTCATGGGGCCTTCCACAGCAGGAGGGCACTGGGGTCTCTGAGCCAGGGCTGCTGCACGGAGGTGGAGGGCACCAAATGGCAGGCTGGGACATGAGCTGGTGGCAGCACCCTCCTGTTGGCAGCTCATGCCATCGAGCAACCAGCAGGTCTGCCCAACATCACAACAAAGATTGCTCCACCATGGGCCTTCTGCAAGAACTGGACCTTGAACCTGGCCACACTGGCTCCCACTAGCCTGTTCTTGACCCAGCTAGCCTGGTTTCCTGAAGAATGTGTTCTGAGACCCTGGACTTGTCACCCCATGTTAGACAGAAGACTGTGACTGGCTCCTGGGATGTGGGTCATCATTGCCCATATCTGCCTCGTAGATGCAGCTGCTCACAAAGTGGGGGCCATCTTCTGAGATCAGTGGGGCCATCTCCCTCCATGAATTGCCTGTGGCCATGGCCAGGAGCCAAAGCACGAGGAGTCCCATGCTGTGCTGGATCCCACTGGGTGAGGGAAGGGCAGAGCACAGCTCCACCACTCTCTCATTGACCTCTGGTGCAGGTGGCCCCTGGACCTGGTCAGCTCAGGACACTGGGGTTGTCCTACTCTGGAGCAGAGAGTTCTGTGGAGTAGTGTGGCACAGGATGGATGCCACACCATCGAGCAGGAGCAGGCCCAGGATGCTGGCCTGAAGAAGGAATGATGTGAGAGGTACCAAGGGTGCCACATGCCAGGTTCCCCATTGTTCCAGGGATCTCTCACTCTTCTGTGCCCACCACGGGCATGAGTCTCCCTGGGTGCCCTCTGGACTGTAAGGATCCAGCTGTCCCAGGACAGGACCCCATGGTTTCCTAATCATGGAGTGGTTCAAACACAACAAAACACATGGGGTCTACTCAAAACAGGCTGAAGGTTCCCCAGCAGATCTTTCTTCAGTTTTTGATCCCCTTTCCTCTGTGCATCCCACCTGTCCCTCCTTCTCAGTCTCCCTTCCCCCTGCACCACTCACCCCAACTCTATCTCTTCTCCCCTGGTTGGGGCTCAGGCCACAAAGACACAACCCACAACCATCCTACAGAGCTGCTTGGGGGAGGCAGTGGTGGGGAGGGACACCCCAGGCATGAGGGCGTCACTGGGACAGGGTGCCACCCAGACAGTACGGAGGCAGTACAGAAAATGACAGGGATTGTCATTGTCCCCGTGGGGTGTGGGGGATGACTGGGGAAAGTGTTGGTTCCCCTCCACTCCTGCCAGGCTTTGGGGTGACAGCGAGAGGAGCACTTTGTGTGAGGCGGTGGCAGTTGAGCCTGACCGAGGGCTCAGCTGTCCCCAGGGCTGAGTCCCAGGGGTACTCCAGGAGCTTCTCGAGATGAAGTCTGCCGTGGCATCAAAGGCAGCCCCTCCGGTTTGCACACAGAGCCGTGGCCCCGAGACCCCCTGCAATATAACATGCTGCTCCCCAAGGCACATGAAGCCTGTGGCTGGGGACGGGCCACCCCGCCATGTGGGACCACATCATCCCACGCTGCTGCTGTCCCCCCATCCTCGCCGCGCCTCAGGCAGCCTGGCTAGGAGCCTGCTCTGAGCATCCCTGGGTGGGCAGAAACCCGAGTCAAGCCCGTCACGCTGGGAGGTCGGGCAGCAAAACGCAGCAGCCGCTGCCACACGAGACAACAGAGTAGCCACAGTGCAGAGTGTCATACAACAGACGGCAACATGCAGAGGGACACCGGCTCAGTCCGACAGACCAACAGCCCAACCTCACGCTGGAGAGTGTCTGACGCTCCAGCACGAGCAGACACGTTTGCACATCAGGAAACAGCTGGCTTTAGAGGCAGCAATTTGGAAACAGTCTCTGGTTACATGAGAGTAGCTTTAGTCTGAGGTGCAGAGCACGAGTTTGAGCCAAGTTTGTGCCTTTAACCACCTCCTCTGCAAGCCCTTGTGTCTCTTTTCCAGAGCTGCACTACTGCTGCCAGTAACCAGAGAGAGCTGTCACTCCTGTGCCGAGGGCTATCCCAAATGCTAATCGTCACAAACAAAAATCACATGTAGAGAATGTGACACGCATGGCTCTTGGTGAGGTGACACGGTGCCCAAATTAAACTGGGATGATCGGTTTTTTCGGGCATACAATGACAAACGGCTACGGGAACACACGGGAACAGAAGAAGGAAATCATAATAATAATAGAAATTGTAAAGTGCAATCAGTTTCTAGAGCTCAGCACCGGAAAGGTGAGCGAAGCACAGAGAGGGACGTCAGAAATCATCCAGGCAGAAAGAAAACAGAACAAAACGAAAAACCGAAAACGAAAACTCGGTTGCGTCTCCCAGCTCATCACAGGACTCGAAGCCACCTCCTGCCTGCCCTCCAGGATCCCAGCATCCTTTCAGGTACACGGGATGACTGACTCACTGACTCACTGACTGACTGGTGACGAACATGAGCTATGCATGTACACTGGCAGCTTCGGGATGGGTGTGTGGCAGTCGATGGGATGGCAGAAGAGAGAAAGAGAGAGAAAGAGAGAGGGCAGAATTGTTCTTCTTCCTCTTACCGTATCCTTGGAGGACCTACGTCTCTTGAAGCTGGAGGCCAGGGTGGAGGTGATGGACCTAAAAGTGGCTTTCTTTTTAGGGTCAGGTTCTGCTCTACCACTTTTTCTATCCTAAAATGAATATGTATAAGCAATTAGATCTCTAGTGTGTTGTTGGAGACACTAAATCTATTTGAATACTGCCCCGTGTCATGTCCTCCATTAAGGTGAAAGAGCTACTGGAGGTGTCCTGTCACTCCCAGTCCTCCAAGGGCCTCTGGGACCCACAGCTACAGCACGGCCACCACACTGCTACAGCTATGGGGCCGGCCTCGTGTCTGGAGCGCTGGAAACCCCTCCGCGGACTGGCCCTGCTCTCCTGGGTGTCTGCGTCCAGGCCGGCACAGCTGACCTCGCTTCCTGGGGATGCTCTGCCTGGTGCCCTGCCCCTGGCTTCCACCGCTAGCCTGGCCACACCGGGAGGTGAGATGCTGCACCTACCGCTACAAAAACACAAAAAAACAAAAACCAAAAAGTTGTTCAGGGCCTTTTCTGAGGTTAAACCTTAGTGCCACAAGAGAGAGAGAGGACTGCGTCAAAAGAGAAGTCATTGTATGAGTAGTCTGCGAAAAAAATGCTTTCAAAAAACTTCGATGAGGCAGTTGTGCAAAGCTGAACGTGGTTGTTGTTGGTGGTGTTTGGTTGGTTGGTTTTTTTTTCCAAAGTAAAACAGGTTAAAAAAAAAACCAAAAAAAAACAACAAAAAAAACTGGAAGGAAAAAAGAAAAGGAAAAAAATATTAAAGGAAAAGAAAGGGAGGAGGCAAAGCGTTAGCACTACGATGTCGTCGGGGTCAGGATGAACTCAAAGAGAAACAGAACTGAAAAATGTAGGCGTTGGTGTTAGCGAGTCGGACCTGGTTGGCGCAGGCTGGGAGCACCAGCCGCCATGGTGCGGGGGCAGCGAGCCGAGGGGACCGGCCGCGCTCGGCGGCAGGCGCTGACAACGATTCCTCCCCAATTGCTTTCGTGCCAATGAGTGTGACCTTTCCGACGGGGGACGGAGTGACCAGGTCTGGCTCTGCTACCGCACGGGGGTAACCAAAATGTATCCCGCTGGTGCGTAGAGCATGCTCGGGGATACATTTGCTCCTCCTTCTCAGTTCTCTCTTTTGCGGACATGCACAAACGGAAAGGAAAGCAAGATGAATGGAATGAAATGTCTTTCTTTTTCCTCTTCCATGGCATCTCAGGAAATAGCCATGGCAAAACTGAGATCCCAAAAACCATTATTTTTGTTTGTTTGTTTTTAACAAATAAATCTTTCCACTTGCCTACCTTCTAGCAATGTACCAGTTACTAGTGCTCTGACGTTTCCTCCTGTGGAAAAGTCTCACAATGTCAAACGGCTCTTTACCATGAGGCTGTTTTACCCCCACAGGGCAGCATGCTTTGCTCTCAGTCCCACAGACTCTGCCCAAGGACCCAGTGCAGTATTTTCTAGAAGGTTGGCAAGTGAAAAATGGCAGTGCGACTAGTGTGCTCTGTCCCAGCAGCCTTAACCCCCTCGGTGCTGCTGCTTTTTTGGAAGCAAAGAAAAAAAGAAAAATTAAGAAAAGAAGAAAAAAGAAAAATCAAGAAATGGCTTTTCCGAGACTCTTAGCAGCGAACTGAACCCAGCGAGCTCTCAGGATACAGCAGCCTGGCCTTGTTCTTCCCCTCGCTGCTGTCGGGCAGGTCACCTCCACCCAGGCAGCCCTCCCGCACACCCCAGCCAGCGCTGCTCCCACGGCTCCAGGCTCCTTATGGGGTCCCTAAGCCTCGCTCTCTCTCTTTCATTCGCTGGCTCTGCTGCCAGTGGCAGCCTCCTTTAGTTGCCCACAGAATCTCTGGTCCTTTGGATGCCCATTTGCTTCCCCAAGGGAAAAATAACAAAAAATGCAGCCTGGGCAATTCAGAGAAAGCCTCCAGCTGCCCTAAATTGAGGTTCAGGGGCACCGTGGGGCTCAGTCCCAAAAGCAGTGGGGTAAGGGAAGTGTGAGGCTGGTGGCCCACAGATGTGCCTATGGTTCAGTGTCACTGCCAGGCATCGATCATCCTCCTGGGGAAGGGTCTTGGGGGTGGGAGAAACCAGGGAGAGCAATAGCCCCACAGAAAGGGCTCAGGGGAGCTTTGGCATTGACAGGCACCCGCACCGCTGGCTCCCATGTGGGGAGACCTCCTTGTCTCCAGATGACAAGAGCACGCACCACCTAATTTTGGATTCAGTCCTGGGTATGATATGGGTTACCACATCCCCGGGGAGTGAGCAGGGAGAGGAAGGCGATGGGGACCATCCCAGAAGCAGTGATGAGCTCCGCGCAGGGAAGCTCATTGGCAGCAGATTGACCCTCCTGTCTGCTGACAAGTGGGGCCAGAGCCGGAGCAGGGCAGAATGCCTGCAAAGGGATCTGTTTGCTCAGCCAGGACAAGATGTGGCTAGCAAAGTCCCTGTCCTGAGCACTGCTGAGGACATTTGGGGCAGGTCTCTGTCCCAGCTGGAGTCGTGCACAAAACCTCCTGGGACAGACGGCATTGGCCAAGGCAGGGACCCTACCCTAGAGCTTTCTGGGTGCCCCTGGATGGGGTTCCTGTGGTGTGGGCTGAGGGACAGAGGGCCCCGTGCTAATCCGCAGCTCTGCATTCACTGGTTTGGTGAAGGAACGGAAAACGCACCTGTTGGAGATTTGTTCTAAAAACGGTTTGTCCTACCTGCAGGTTTTTCCTCCACACATTAACGGCCGCAAACGCCAGCTGCATCTGCTTCCTCCGCGCGTCCTTATGCCTTTTGTAAGCTATTTCTATGAATATTAAAAATATCCCGGCAACAATACCTCCAGCCACCAGCATAAACACACCTGAAATAAGCAGGAAAGTTACAGAGGGCAATGGAAATCGCACCACGACACTGCATTTCCTCTGTATCTTGCTCAGCGATAGGAGTATCTGCCAACTCAGGGTCTCCCATTGGCCCCCCCACCATCCCCCATAATTCTGGAGGGGCTGGGGAGGGGAAACCAGCAGAATCGGGAACCCATGGTGACAGTGCTGGGTGTCTGTGCCAGCTCCTGTCTGTAGGGCACAGAGTATCAGTTGTGCTCAGCGATGCTGGGGGCACTGAGCATCATCCCCTGGGCCCACATGGTCCTTTGCACCAGAAACCCAACTCTGGAAGGACAGTCACACAAAATGTTCTCGGTGCCGTCCTTGACTGGCTCTTGAGGAGATGGAACAAAGTGCCCACCTCTCTCGGTGCTTCTGCCCTGGCCTGTGATGCTGGGAGGAAAGGGTCTCATCAGATGTCATCCTGCACCCTGCGTCACCATGTCGGCTGGGTAAAGGATGGGCAGCACCGCATACTGCAAAGTGAGAGCCCGTCTAGGCAAACCCAAAATCTCTGCAAAAAGGGGACCAGGAAATACCCTTCTCTAGGAATTACCCTCCTCCTGTCCCCCACCCGCTTCGCGGGGACTCACTCCTCAGGCCTGGGGCCTGCCCCTCACCGCCATCTCCCTCCTGCAGCCTGGTCCTCTCTTGCCTTCATGTCTGCTTTTGCCTCCCCCGAGCTGCTGCTTCCCTCTCTCTGCCTTGGTGACAGCTCTGATTTCACCGTAACAGCCGCAGTTTGGCCAGAGCAGAGGGAGGGGAGTGATGTTCAGAGCAGGACAGCCCCACCGATGAGAAAGGCACCCCAGGGAAGGTGGGGGAAGCTTCACGTAGCCATTTGGGACAAGGTGGGATTGGACCCCAACACAGCAGCCTCCCAGCACAAACCAAGACGAGGCAGAGGTTTGGCCCGAGAGGAGAGAGAAGAAAGTCTTGAGCAAAAGCAGGCTACCCAGCGAAGGGGAAGAAAGAGGTTTGCAGAACAAACCTGCCATATTTTCAAAGGTGAGTGTTGCTGGGGCATTGCTACGGGAATCACACTCCTGATACCTCACCCAAGTCTTGTCCAAATCCTCCATGAAGCCGTTCTCATGGGACCTGAAAGCACGAGGAGACAGGACAGAGTAGTCACTGGGGACCATCCGCTGGCAACTGGGGTACACTGTCTTTGTACATTCCTCCCCTCCATCCTTGGGACTCAGCAATGGAGTGGGTGGGTGTCACAGCCTGGAAGGAGACACTGCATCCCCACAGTGCCCAGGGGGGATATGGAGGTGGGCACAGAGCACATGTGCCACTATGGGTCCCACTGAAGTTTCCTGTTCCTGGCAAATCCCCACCACCTGTAGCCCTGGGTTACCCCATCCTCTCCTAGGAGGACACCAAGGACTCCTGCTGCCGCTCCAGGTCTCTCACATTCCTGTCCCAAATCCCATCCACCCTGCTGCTACCCAGCCCCATGGTAAGGCCACCCCACAGACATGGTCCTGCAGTTCTCTATATTACCCTGGATCCTGCCTGCATCTTCCACATCCTGCCCATCCTCTCTCAGACCTTTTCATTGCCACAGACTGGGCAGGACCCTGATGGCCCCCGACCCTGTCTCTCCACACACTTAGTCTCACACATCCACCTTCTCCCACTTGCTGCTTTCCAGCTGCCCTAGACTCCATCACGACATTAGTCTGCAGCGAGTGGCATTTCTATTTCTAAACTAACACAAAGAAAGCCCTTTATACCCACAGTGCTAGACTCTGGCACCCCACACCACAGGCTAACACTGACATGAAGGACAGACTCAAGAGGGGCCCTGGCACGTCTCTCTTTAACAGGGATAGATAGAAGTCCAAGGAAAAATCCTGGAATTTCAAGCCAGAGTGGTTCAGTGCCATCAGCCAGGCTGAGCTCGCAGGAAGAAACAGGGAAATGGCAGCAGCACTGCAGCCCATGTGCTGCTCATGGACCTGCTGCTGGATGACCCCAGGGCTATTCGCTGCAAGCTTCACCACGTTCCTCCATCCAAGCACAGCTCCTGCTCCCTTCTCTGCCCTGCTCTATCCTCTCACCAGCTTCATGCTACTTCCCCAGCCCTGTAAGCTGGAGCTGGGACCATGGGTGCTCACTCCAGCCACTCAGGCACATTCCCTTCAACAGGAGTGACACAGCAGCCCCAAGAACCTCTCTCTGGCCCTGCAGAGAGTTTGTGGGGTGGGGTGGTAATGCCTGGCATGAGGCGACTTGCATGCTAAAGCATGCAGCACTTGGGGCAAGCCCCAGGGCAAGAGCTATGTATGTGTACGGACTTGAGGATGGCCAGCGAGACGTTCTGCTTCCATGGGCTGTCCTTGCGCATCCCGATCCCAAAGCCAGAGCGGAAGAAAAGCTCCCCCGTGGTCACCAGGTCACACTTCTGGGAGGCTTCAAACTCCAGCACCGCTGAGTCCCAGATGAAGGCATGGAGCTTGCTGGATACCAAGAGAGGACACATGGGTAAAGTTGGGCAACTCAGCTTGTCTGCAGCTGCTGTGGGAGCAGTGGGGAAGTTTCCAGCCTTAATTTAAGCCTTGATGAGCATCACCCTCCTCCCAGCAGGGCCTGTGCTTCCGGGAGGCAAAAGGCTTGGCAAAACTTTGGAGGAGTGTGAGTTTACACACAGGATTTGATGACACCCAGCCTTGCATAGAAGCACGAAGGCCAAAAACAGAGGCCATGAACAGGGCTCTGACTGTGGCTTTCCCCATGCAGAACTTGACATCTCCATCCAGAGACCTGGCACCCACCAGGATTATGAAGATCCCACCCAGCACCATCCTGGCAGGTCCCATCAAAGGATGCTTTGCCTGCGGCTCCCTCCAGGTTTGCGGCAGCCCTGCTTGCTTCACCAGTCTGCAGCTCCCTGAAAATCCCCAGCACAGCCGGGCAAGGCACTGGCCCTACTCACTTGTCCCTCACTGCCTGGATGGCTTCGGCAGCGCTCTCGTAGTTGTGCTTCTCCATGTGCCGGTACATGGTGCTCAGCTCCACCTGCCGTCGGAAGTAGATGTCTACCGAGCTCTGCTTCACTGTGGCATAGATGAACTTATCAGAGGGGTTGCGCAGCTGAAATGCAAAGGCAGGGCCTCTGTTTCTCCTGTCCTTCATCAATCAAACTACCTAATTACAAAACCGTGTTAATTTCCCATCTCTGTTTCCTAAAGAAGACCTTGATCTCCTCAGCGGAGTTGAAGGTGCTATGGGGCAGTGGAAGGCGACGGGCCAGCAGACAGATGGTCAAGGACAATGGTGGTGGGGCAGGAGATGCTGTGGGGTGGGAATACCTTGGCATGGTGGGTGCAGGTGGCCTGTGGATGCCATGAGACTGGCAGAGGATGCAGCAGGGTGTGGGATGCTGTGGGTCAGTGCTGCTATGGGGTACATTCCTGTGTTCCTGGGCTGATAAGCTGAGGCTGTACCCTTGCCAGAGCAGGAAATGGGTTTGAGGCAGGCTGGTATCTGCTGAGAGTATTGATTGCACCGCAGGGACAATTTCATTAGTTATAACTCATCCATAATGAATCATTTCCTCGCTGGTTCGTTCGGGCTCTCCAGGAACTGGCAGGCAGCATGGCTGGCAACATGCTGTTTCTGGACAAGTCGCGTCCCTCCCCATGTCTATTCATTCCCACCCAGCACAGTGGCTCAGATGCACCAGCAACAGCCCTAGGCAGAGCTACCCCGGGCTCAGTTCCCTGCACAGACTCACAGTCTGATTGAAGCAGAGCTCTGGGTATCACAAGCCACATTGTATGAGCCAGGAGATACCCACTGAAGGCATCTAATACATCTCTGCACAGAGGTGGAAAGAGAAGGGGGAAAGCAAGAAAGAGGTTATTACCCGGGGGTCGTTAATGCCTGTAATTCTCTCCTCAGGCCGGTCTAACACCAGGAAGGCTGCCAGGTTGGCAGTGTATGAAGCCACGATGATCATAGCAAAGCCAGCCCACACCATGCCAAGAATACGGGCAGAGAAACTGCGGGGAGCACCTGGAGGGAAAGAGGCAGGAACAAACTGGTGTGACAAGAGCTTGACTTGGCTACCAAAGCTGTGTCCATCCCACAAGCACTGCAGATGAGCACTGTCTGCCCTGCTCACAGCTGTGCAAGGAGCTTCTGCATTACCCAAACCAGGAAAACCCCATTTTCTTCCAGGGCATAGTGCGTCTCACCCCGAGTGGGTGGGCAACCCTGGGCAGAAGATGCAGCCCAAGACAGACTCCGATTACTGATGGTGAGGGGTGGCAGGATTCTCCACACAAATACTACAAGTGTGCCCACCCCAGCACCACCAAACCTCCTACCAGCTTGCTCCAGGGAAGCCTCAAGTGATGAAGCCCCGCACAGGGTAGAGGGAAGCCATGCAAGAGGTCATGGGCTTCTGCCCCAGGCTCGTATGGTCCCCCAGCTCAGGGTCAAGTGGTCCCACTGTGTGCTGTGACGCACCTTCTCCAATGCCAGAGTTCAGCAGGACTCCCCAGGAGAACCACATGGCTGAGGAGAGGGTCAGGGCATCTTCCTCCTCCTCCTCGCTATTCACTTTGAACCGGCCAAACGGGCTGGAACACAAGACAGGTTTCCTCATATCCCTCATCCTGGTTCCCAGGGCTTCTGTTGGAGTGTCCCACTGCAGACCTACATCACTCATCCCTACAGACAGTGCCTATGCCTGGAACAGCTCTTCGCTCCTCCTGCCCCATTGACTTGCTTGTGCTCTGTGCTGATCTGCAAACCTGATCAGCTCACACTGGTACTGGTCCCATCTCACTTCACTTTGGGACAGAAAGATCCTCCGATCCTGGCCAGTTTGAGCCTCTTCTGCAGCAGCACAGAGGGCTCACTGCATATTAACCACAAAAATGTCTGGTTACAGGGCTGAAGTGGGGTTTCTGGCTCTCTGCTTTTCAGAGGAACAATGTCCTAGCCAATCAAGGGCACTGAAAGCCCAGGAGCTGATGGTCAGGTGTCAGCACAGCACCTGGTCTGAGAGGTGTGTTCCCACATACCAAGGGATTGGATACTCCATATACCCACATCTTTCAGCACCATCCAGAGAGGCCAGAAGCTTCAGCCCAGGGCTAGTGGGGCAAGGAAAGTTAGTTTAGCCCTCTGAGAGCCTCCCAAGGGGCTGCAGGACTGTGACTGAGCAAGACACTGAGGGGGACACAGGGGATGGTTCCCAGGAACACCGCCCTGTCCCCTCCAGACCTTGGGTGACCCAGAGCTCACTCACCTGAATCGATCTAAGAGGTACAACATCACTGCCACCACATGCACGGACAGCCCCACTAGCAGCCACAGTGTGCTCTGGAAAGGCTGCATGAACGAGTCCAAGGTGCTGCGTGGGATTTCCTAGCACACAGGAGACAGGTGAACAAACAGAGCTGGCACCTATCTCACTGCACCTTGTCTGTCTGTCTGGACTCATAAGGGCTTCTGCTTTGCTCTGAGCTAATCCTGCTCCGCTGCACAGGAAGGCTCAGGGTGGCTAAGATGAGACCCAGCTTTAAAACCAGCAGCCTGGAGGCTGGCAGCTCACAGCAAAGGCTGGGATTTGTGATGGCTGCCCTAGGGTGGGCAGAAGGCAGAAGCTAGGAATGGTGTAGGCAATACATTGGTCTGTAAGCTGGAGAGCAAGGGGCATCTCTGTTGTTCTACATCCCATCCCATCCCATCCCATCCCATCCCATCCCATCCCATCCCATCCCATCCCATCCCATCCCATCCCATCTCATACCTTCTTCACAAGGATGGTGAGGCCCTGGTACTTAAAGGGCTTGGAGAACTCAATGTACTGTGCCCGCTCGTTGTTGATGGTGAGCGGAGCCACAATCATGTCTGCTTGGCCACTCAGCAGTTCCCCCATCATCCCGTTCCACTCCTTCTTGTTGCTGTTGTTAACCTGCCAGAGACCCAGCACAGGATCAGCCAACACCCTGACATCTGTCTCTCACCAGCCAGGATACTTGTACATGTGGCAGGTGCCCTGCACTGCCCTCCCACCCCACCCTGGCTCCAGAGAAGTGTCTGGAGTGTTTCAACACATAAAACAGGCCAAGAGATATCACAGGCTGCCCAAACTCACCCGCTCTTGGGTACCAAATTTACCATCAGCCACCAGGTGAACCTCATAGGTGAAGTTCATCACCCCTGCCAGCCGGATGAGCAGGTCGATGCAGAAGCCATAGCAGCACAGTGCCACAGTGGGCCGGCCTGCAGGAGGGAGAAAACAGGGGGGACAGGTGGAGGCAGCCCTTTGCCAGGGACACCATGTAGCATCCAAGACTGTCTGCAGCAAGACTAGCTACTGGCTTGGCTCTGGTGGGATCCCATTATTCAGGCAGAGCCTTTCTGCCTGCTTTCTCCCAGTGTCTCCAGCACCTACAAGCGTTGGTGAGCTGGGGGCGAAAGTGTCTCACTCATTTGCTCTGTCCTTGTGAGGTGGGCTGAGGGTTGGTCCTACTGACCCACTGCAGGGGATGGAGGGGTCTTGGTACATGTAAGGTCTGCTGGGGGATGCGGGACGCAGCCCAGAACAGAACTCAGGGCTGGGGCAGGGGGACTTGTGTGCAGGAGGGGGCCAAGGGGATGCACCTCAGGCAGATTTAGGCAAGCCTGGCATTGCTGAGCAGCTCACACAACCCACCAGGTGATCACTCCTGATCCTCAAAACAGGCTCTCCATAACAAAGTGGTTTGGTACTGATCTTATTAGTACCAGTGTAGCAGTTGCTAATGTGCTTGAGGTTGTTACTCCTGAGATCAAGGCAAGGAGAACTAGAGGATATCAGGAGATAGAAACATGGGGTACAACCCCCCAGACCAGCCCTGGAGCCCAACCAGAAGAGAGACTGAAGAAAGTCACAGTTGGAGTAAAAAAACCTGAATCCCAGTGCCCAGTTGCTGCACAGCACTACTGTGGAGCTGATGGGGGACGTTTGAGAGCTGAACCTGCTGTCATCTTTGTTCTTCTCATGCTCTTGGGCCTCCTGTATGACCAAGCAGCCTCTCTGGGTAGGAAGCTGGGTGGTTTGGGGGAGCCATTGCGCTCACCATCAGACAGTTACCTGGGATAGTCTCGTTGGGTCCAGTGCAGAAGACTTTTTTCACAGGATCCCCATTGATGGTGAATTCTTCCCTGCATGTCCCATCTGCTTGCGTGGGCTTCACATACACAAATGGCTCTTGGTGGATGGTCACAATCTGCAGGGTAAAGTATCAACAGCTGCTTGTCTCTGCTGCCCTCCAGAGCTGTGTTCTCCTGGGTGGAGAGCTGGGCTGTCCCCCCCATGCAAGCATGGCCAAAACACCATCTGATCACAGAGGACCTCAGCCCAGCAGTGAGTCCCGGCTTTGGTTCAAGGAATACTTTCTTTCCTTGCCCCCAAGATGAGGAACAGCCATATCAGCATCCTTCTTGATGTGGCACATTCACCTCAGCCTCAAAGCCCTTCATACTCCTCTCTTTAACAGGAACCTGATGAGAGCCACCACAGAGCCAGGATTAGTGCTCTGATAGTGCTCTAGACACTGCCACACCGTCCCAAGGATATTTCATTCCTACCGTGGACATTTTTGGTGATCAGTATCTCCATGCATCTTCAGCACCTCTGTGGGAATAAGGGCTCAGTGCCCTGGGAATGTGTGGTTGCATTTGCCTGGACAGCAGGACAAATGAGTGGTCATACTGGTAAAACTGGTCTGCCTGGAATCCAGTCACTTATGTTGCTGCTGGGCTACACTTAAGGCAAGGGCATGAGAAGCAAAGGTGTAGAGGAGGGACCTTCTCCCAGTGTCACTTCCAGCTTCTGGCCAGATGTTCTCCAGGGTTTTCCTGAGCCCAGCATTGCAACCACTGGCTCATAGAGCCTCTGCCAGCTTGTTTAATTTCCTTTTGAACCTGTTTCCTTATACCCAGCAGCAGTGAGCTCCAGAACTGTACTATGTCTTGGCCAGAGAAGCCCTTGGTTGTCCTTCCTGAAAACATGTGCCAGGTACCTTCTGGCTCCCATGTTATGAGGAACAAGTTATCCCCACACCCCTTCTCTGCTTGTCTCTGTCATGTTCCAGTTCCAGCTGTCTCTTTCTGAACCAAAGATTGCCTGCCCCACTCTCTAGTTTGTCTCCAGCTGGAAGCTGTACCCTCCGGTACCTCCTCTAAGCTGCTCTCCTATGGCACCTCCAAGAAGGCAGGTTTGTAAATGCTGCTGACTGCTACAGAGGCAGCAGCAGAATGGGAGGTAGATAAAGTCACGGCCCTGCATGCACAGAGCTGAGGACACCTGCCACCCTCTAATGTCACTTGCTGTTACCTTCAGCTTGGTTGACATCTGATAGCCTTGAGGTTTCTCGGTTTCTCCCCCTGGCCAGATAATCTTGCGGTCATTGGTCAACACCTGTGATCAGTCCCAGAGGAAGAAGACAGATGTGAGGCCATTGGTAGACACCACAGTACACACAGCCCTCCTACTAATCCAGTCCAGGCCTGTACCTACATGGCTGCCATTGTAAATCCCAACTTGGACCAGCTTCCGATTCTGCAGGTTCATGATGCTGTAGTTGGCAAACTTCCTGTCCCCATCCTCATTGAACTCCACCCGTCCAGTGACACCCTCTGAGTACTTGGAGGACATCAACACCCTAATGGAGAGAGACACAGCATGGCCAGCCTAGAAAACCTGTTGTGGCCATTGGGACACCAAAGAAGATGTCAGAAAGGCAAATGCTTTGTCCCAGTTGCCTGCCTTAGAAGGTCAGTCAAGGCTACCTGTTCACAGAACTCTACCTCTGGTCTGTTCAGACCTGTGTTCATCCCCTCATGGGGGATGGAGTCCATTTCCTGAGAGTTACACTAGCAACTAGCTGTTGTCATGGCCCCTTGTTTTCCACCAGATCATTCCCATTCCTTTAAGAGATGATCTGTCTCACAGCACCCAAGGACATCTTCTTCTGGGGGTTCATTGGGACCTGTGTTCAGGCCACTGCTCCTGGTGCTTCTGTCTGGCACCAGCCCCTCACAGCCTGGATAGTGCCCCAGACCAAGGGGAGAACCAGCTTCTCAAACCCTGGAAAGACAGCAGGGAAGACAGAGAGGAATTGCCTGAGCCACTTGCAGTGCCCCACAGACAACAGCTTTGAATGCCTCATGCCAAGGATTGTGCCCTTACAGAGGATGCCAGGCATTTTCCTAAACCAGTCTTCAGGCTTTGCAGGTCTCATGCTCAGCAGAACCCAGATCTACAGAAAAAGCAACCCACAGACAGCACAACTGTGTCTGCAGGGACACAGACTGCAGAGACACTGCAGTCTGGCCCAAGGTCCCACTGCCAAAAGCATCGCCCGCATGGCAGGCCACGTACGGCAGAGAGCAGCCCTCCTGCACAGCCAGCCATGCTGTAAAAGGAACTGCTGCCTTCCTGAGATCCAGCCGGCACAAGAGTCCTTATGGCTCCAGCATGTGGAACAAAACACCATGGAGCACAGAGATCCAGGACTTTGAGAAACAGGTGCAGCAGCTGCCAGTGGCATTAGGGGATGGCGGTGAGACTCAAAGTGCACAAGCTCTAACCTGCTGAGACCCTCCACCCAAAACCACAGCACCAGTATTTGCTACAGTAGAGAGCAGCCTGTCCCATGCACAGAGATCTCGTGCTCCCAGGTCCTGCCTGTGGCACACTCACCCATGCCGCAGCCCTGAAACATTCAGCAAGAAACCTCTCTGTAGCAGTGAGCTCTGGTTTGACAGAAATACCTACCCTGGTTTAGCAGAAAACTCTCTTTCTCCTCTTTTCTCCCACAGAATTAAGTTCCAGAGTGGAGGAGAACATTCCTCCATGGCTCGCCTCTTCCTCTGGGAGGTGTTCCCTGCCCACAGCGATTCCAGTTGTCCAAGCACTCTCCAGGCATTGGCACAGACAAAATTTGTGCCAGGCACCAGGATGATGCCTGAACAGCCTGGACAAATTGGGGACCAGTGCTTGAGCCTGTGTCCTGGCTATGTTTCTAGAAGAGTCATAGCTCTCGCATCCAAACCATGCAGGAGAGTCCAAGCAGTCTGTGCCTCACATTGCAAAGCTTGGTGATGGAAACTTTGAACAGAACTACCATGCTGCCTTTCTCCTCATGCTCCCACCTTTTCCAGCTCTCCCCTAGCACATCTTCTGCTCCCTCCAGCAGGACCCTTCCCCAAATACCTCTTGAACAGGGGTCCTGTCTTCCAGATGTTGGTGTTGCCTACGCAGCCCCGTGGTGGGTCAGTGATATTCTCCTTCTCAAACAGGTCGTGCACAGCCTGGGCCACCACTGCGACAGCGTCGCTGATGTGGGCCGACTCATTCTTTCCATTGATGAGCTGCAAACCGATCACTCCTGCCACGATCAGAGGGGAGGAGGTAGGTCACCAGCAGGCACCGGCCACTTTGGTGTTGCTACCACACACAGGGCTCAGGAGCCAGCACCTCAGGGGCTGAGATGTGGTTGAGGTGTTGACAGGGACTGGCTGGGCAAATGGTTGCAGCAGTACTGGGCTGGAACTGCCCTCCTAGATGTGGACCAGAGACATGTGGACCCTTGACACCCCACACTCCATCCCCACCCCTGAACTTTTTTCCCAGGTGACTGTCATCCTGTTGAGCTGGATTTGGGAATATAGAAGTGCGGCCAGGGCTGCTGTTCCCATATATGGGCACAGGAAGCACAGAGCAACCTATGGAACCCTCCACTTGCTTGGGACCACCGTGGCATTGCATTGCCCCAGCCCAAGGGGTCCCCAGGAGGGCAGATGCCACTCGTCTCAGCTCTGAGCAAGCTTCTTTGCACCTGTGGCAGAGGGGCTGGTGCCTCAGAGGGTGCCTACCATCAGGGGCGTAACGCAAGGCATTGCCTGATATCTCCCGTTCCCCCACCAGCCACACGTAGCCGGAGCCCGTCATATTGAGCATGGCTGCTGATCTGTACACCGCGGCCGCATCATCCTCACTGCAACGAGAAGAAGGGAACGGCAATGTGGCTCCGGGTGCCAGGTGGCCCCTCACCTGTAGATCCCAGGGGGTGGCAGAACCAAGGAAAACACAACCCCAGACAGCCCTCCTGTGAGAAGCTGTTCTCCTGGGCAATGGCTACTTCCTTGGTGCAATGGGACCCTTTATGTCAACTTAACCTAATCCCACAGAACCCAGCACTGCTGGCCATGTGTGAATCTGGTTAATTCCTTGTTGCTCACCAGCTCTAGGCATGCTGACAATAAATGTTTCCTTCTTCCCAAATGGATCAGGACACATCACCAGTAACTGCTGCTTCTGCAGCTGGTAATGTCCTGCAGGACAGCCAGCCAGCCCAGCTGTGCCCATGATCACGAGCTTCTGGCCAGCAGCATGCCCATCTCAGCATCCACCACCTGCCTGGCATGCGAGGCTTTTGGTGGGTTTTCTCCCTCCTTGGAAGGGTGATGAGCCCCAGACCCACACTGAGTGCAGTGCTTGATGTTGCATTGCAAAGAGGAGAGCAAGGAAATCAGAGCAGGGCCAGGCCAGCTCTGCCTTACCTGGCAGAGAGGATGATGACTCGAGCCTCCAGCTCCTTAGCCTCCAGCAGCAGCGATGTCACGTTTTTGGTTCCAGGGTCAAACTGAAGCACTTTCTCAGCCTGTGATTAGTGTGAGCAAAGCTGGTTAGTGCGGGAGCCTCTGGACTGCTTGTGAGAGCCATGCTATCTAGGAAAGGGTCAAAAGAATTCATTACACTGCACGAAAGTCTGCTAAATAAGGTTGGTTACAGCTACTTTTGTCTTTTTTTGCTTCTATTTTCTTTTCTTTCTTTCCTTCCTTTCTTCCTTTCCTTCCTTCCTTCCTTTTCCTTCCTTTCTTCCTTTCCTTTCTTCCTTTCCTTCCTTCCTTCCTTCCTTCCTTCCTTCCTTCCTTCCTTCCTTCCTTCCTTCCTTCCTCTCTTCAAGGCTTTGCATTTTTGGTTTTCCTGGTTGTCTCTGTTTTTTGCACTGTGCATGCAAACTGAAGTCAGTCAAGACCCAAAAAGAGGCGTGCATTGTACAGGAAAGAGAAAAAGGCTTTGAAATGCAATTGAAAACTCAAACGAGTGTTGTTTTTCAAAAACATGGGAAATGAGAAAAAAAAACCCACCATATTGCACAGGGTTAACCTTTAGGAGTAGAAGTGAACAACTTACACCAAGGAACCGGTTCCTTTTGGGGAGGAAAGGGGGGGTTGGTTCAACTTTTCCAAAAAAAAAACCAGAAAAAAAAAACCAACAAAAAGAAACTTGCAAGTTAATTACTGGTTCACATGCATGTTCCAAAAAGAAACCATCCTTCCAGGGTCAGCTGGCTAGTTTTCCATTCGCAAGTCCAAACCAAGCTATCTCAACATCAAAACGTGCTACCAAGAGACACAGTCATGGGTTATTATTTTTCTTTCTTTCTTTCTTTTCTTTTCTTTTTTTTTCTCTTTCTTTTTCTCTCTCTTTTTATTTTTTTTCTGGTGGCTGTGGCTATTTTTCATTTGCTAGTTAGGTTGGTGGGCGGCGTGCATTTCCATGCATATATACCTTGGGTCCTCGCTTGTTGTCATAGGAAAGTTGGTCGAGGTTTTCATAGTTCCTTTTTTTACTCTGATGAATAATGTGCACAGAGAAAATATGTAGACACAGAAGAATATTATAAACAGTTGAAAATGACGTGTAGTAAAGCAATCCAACATCCACCTCCTCCTCCACTGTTTGCTAAAGGGTCTCTATAACGCTGGAGCTCGCAAAAACCACTATCAGGAGAGAGTGCCTCAGCTCTCGTGGGAGGTCACGGTGCAAATATCGGTTAGAGCAAGCCTGAGTGTCACAGCTGTTGCGATGCAGTTGCTTTTCCCTTGGGGGACGGGGGAATTCTTCAGCAAGAAAATTTTGTCTTAAACTCAGAAACAATCTACGCATCTCTAAGGGCCTAAATGGTGGGGCTTCCGCGCGGAATTACTGTGGAAGTAAAGGACAAAATGTTGTGCATGGAAAGCGCTGGAGAGATGCAAACTGCCACAGTTAAGAGCATTGACATTGCTACTGTCACTCTTGTCATGACGATCCTGCTCACCCTGAGAGAGTTCACAGCCAGTGAGGTGTCTCACCTGAACCTCTCACCTCCTGCAAGGAGGGAGCAGCTTTTTGGAGCTCTTTTGCCCTCCAAAAGAGAAAGAAAAAGCTCTCTATGTCTTGTGTTGGCTCAAAGCGTGGCGATGTGAAGCAATGGTGGTCATGGGATGACATTGCAGCTTTTACCTGGTGCTTGGAAGGGCTGAGGGCACCTCATGCCTCTTTGGCACAAGAGTGGCCCTAGGAGATACAGCTGCTGGAGACCTGGCCCTGTGTGTGGCTAGTAGGGTTCACTGCTCGGTGATCTCCACGATGCTTTGCTGGAGCATCACATCTGGACAAAGGCCAGGTGGCTCAGTGCACACTAACCCTTCCAATAACAGAGTGGAGCAGCAAGTCTGCTCCTCCCCTTGTCTCCTTCCCGAGATACTTCTACTGCTGAGCCCCAAAGGTGGCAGGGTCATTAAATCTACTCCTGGAGGTTTCCTCTCCTCCAGGCAGCATGCTGAGGGACAGCTCAGCTCTGCTCTCAGGAGCCCTGACCCTGCAGCTGAAGGCACAGAGCCCTGTGGATCTTCCTGGGAGTAGCCCCTGTGATCAGGCCAATGACATCAACCTGATGGTGCCTGTGGGACAGTGCCTGGCAGATTTTGGTGGGACATAGTGTGGCCTCTTCTTGTCCCCATCCACCCCAGCTGGACAACTCTGATCTGTGAATACAGAGCATGGGACACAGCATGATTCCCATCTCCATTTCACAGCACATGATGGCAACAGCAACAGAATCCTGCCAGAAGCCTGACCCTTTGCACCTGCATAATGCAAGGATATGTGTTCCCACGTTGTTCCATCGGCAGATGGGTTTTATCTCTGTATCCTGCTCTCCAAACTAAATGTCTTACCTTTTCTTGAGCATTCAGACCAGTCCTTGGCAGGACATTTTGTTGGGCCTCCTTCTGTATAATCTTTCCTTTCTTCTCCTTGGACACAGCCTAACGAGTTGTCATTGCTCAAAGAAGTTGGGTCCTTGCAAGGAAAATACTCTGAGGAGGCACAGTCTTCTTGGAGCCCAAGTCTGTCTGCAGTTGTGGTGACGTCCATGGTCAGAATTTATGCAATGGCTCCTTAGAGTCTGGCTAGATCACAGTGAGACCTTAGCAACTGCATCCAAGGAGAGCAGAGCTGCAGCAGGACAGTGTGTATATTCCCCAGTGAGTAGATATTGGCCACTTTTCCTCAGACACTGACAATTTAGCCAGAAACTTCATCATCCATCTTACAGCCTCCTACATGAATCTCCTTCTGTGCCTGGGCTGTGCTGGCATCTCAGCCCAAGGTGGTCAGCAAAATGGAGCAAAGCTATGCCTGGTGGCACCTGCTTACTCTCCTTCTTCCAGTCCCTATCACTGCTAGCAGAACCAGACCAGTAACATCTCCTCTCTGTCCTGTTTTCCTCTGTGGTCCTGCAGCCCTTCCCTTCTTTCCAGCCCATGTTTCTCACAGAGACCTACAGATTCAAAATCCATTTCCACCATGTTCTCCAGCATTGACTCAAAAAATTGCCACCTTCATGAACACCACTGTCCCAGAAAAAGAGAGCCAGCACAGTGGGGACATCCCATCTCTGACCCAGTGCTCCCTCTGGAACCCAAACAGCATTGGTGCACTTGGTGGCCTGCCCAGATCAAAGAGCAACAACTGAGATGAAGCAGCAGCTCCAGGCTGAGAGTTACTGCAACAGACCTAAGACAGTGTGAGAGGGCTGGCCAGCCTGGCCCCAGGGCTAGACTCTGAACACCTGCTTGAAGCACAGATCCACACAGTGGTGCCTGAGCGACATCCAGGGCCGCTGTAGAATCTGGGGGACAAGCCATGCTCATATCCAAGATCTCAGGTGGGTCAGATGAAAGTCTGACCCATAACAAATGCCCTTGGTGTCCTGCCTACATCCTCCCCAAGGCCAAGACTGCCTTTGAGGAGGTTGGGGAGGGTATTAAGAGAATCAGTACACCAGAAATTGGAAGAGCAATTAGGCAGAAAAAGAGGCTGAGGAAGACAGGAAAGCCCCAACAGGAATATCTACCACCTTCAAGAGCAGTCAGACCAGTTAGTTGGACCAGACCCAGCTCCTCAAAGGAAAAAGAAACAAGCTGTGGTGGCACACCCCAAAGGGAAGACAAGGTGACCTACCATGGCACAGCACATGGCCCAGGCTGGAGGACAGTCAGGGCATTTGCAGTAGCCCAGTGGGTGCCAGGAGACACTGACATGTTGTAGATGCAGTGCAAATGTGGGGCAGGTCTGAGAACAGACCCACCCTCATCCTTCAAGCCCCAGATCTCAAAATCTTTCCTGTAGGATGGGCAGACTGAAGAAGAAACACACTCTGTGCCTAGGAGAGCTGCATGGAGTGAGCAAGGAGACAGGCATGAGAGGGAGCAGCAAAAAAAGATGCTGAGACCTGCAGAAAAAAGGGAAGTGGAAATCAAAAGATGCAAGAGAAAGGACAGCTGACAGTGGGAACAACCTTTCCACAGGTCTCCCTGGGTGAAGGATGTTGTGCTGGGAAGAGATTTGGAGATAAATACTGGCTCACTGTCATCCCATGATGCCTTTGCAGGCAGGAGGATCCTATGGTTGGTGGCACACCAGGGCCCATGATGGCTCGTGATGCGGCAAGGATGAAACCTCTTAAAAACCACCGCCAAAACCAAAAGCCTCAGTGTCAGTGCCAGCTTGCAGCCCTGCACCACCTTCACGAGACATGACAAAGAGCAGTGGTAGGCTGCTCCCTCTGGCTTCTCAGCTCAGCCACTCACTGCTTGGATGCAACAGTACAAGAAGAGTCTGTGGCCACATCTCCTCAACAGCCAACTGCCGATCGTCCAACAGCTGCTGGTGGGGTTGGGTAAGAGTAGGTTGTGGTCTCTGCTTGTGACCAGGAGGGAAAAGCTGAGAAGAGGATACCTGCTGTGATGCTGCTGGAGACAGATAGGGGCTCAGACTCTGCACCCTTTCCCAGGCTGGGACTTTATCCTGTAGGTCAGGAGGTAGTTCCTTGCCTTCTAGAAGTACTGCAGTCTATCAGCTCCCTGGGTTCTGCTTCCCAGATCTTGAACACTTGTTTTGAATGCTTGCTTGATCCTTTCTGTCAGCGGCAGTAGGTCATCCTTTTGAGCTTCTAGCCTCCCTTGAGTTCCTCTTGAGCCATCCTCTTGAGTTCCTGCCTCCCTCCCTGCTCCCCACGGCCCTCTGAGTGCAGTTGCAGTGGACCTCCTCAATAAAGCCGCTACCACCAGCCGTGACCGCACTCTTGTAACAGCATGGGGTGGCAGGAAAGCAGCGTTTGGCATGTGCTTCAATGGAGATGGGAACGGGGCGCCACCCTGCCATGCTGACACCTGCACAGAGAAGGTGCAGCACACCTCGGTGCATCAATGTTCCTTGCCCCTCTTAAGCCACTAAGGTGAGCTCCGGTTAGCCAATTGAGAAGCTGCTTTTTGGGGTTGGTTTGGCACTGCTGGGTCTGCCTGGCCCCTGGATAGCTGTAACAGGGCAGGTGCTTCCCTAAGCTGAGCGACTGGTCCTCTCCTTAGGTGGGAATCTTGGGCGAGGCATTTGCAGAGCTCCAGGTTATCCTTCCCTTCATTTTGTAGTTGATTTACATGTGGGAGATTTTGACCATGGCAAAGCAAGTGAAATGAATAAAGTACAAAGTTCTGTCAGGTACTAGTCAGACACTGTTGATGCTTTAAGCATGTTAGCCATGTTACAATGGAAAGAAAAGGTGTTTTACATACAGAAATCTACATACATACAACAGCCCGAGACTTCTAGTTTTGTTGTTGTTGCTTAAACAAAGCTACAAGACAATGTTCAGGAACTGACCTTGGACTCTCTCTCCTCCAAGAGGGTCTCCAGCTTCTTTTGTGCAGCACGACCTTCGTGGTCGTCACTGACTATCAGAATGATGTGGTTCCAGTTGAAGACTCTCATCATCTCAAACCAGACGTTGGCCTGGTGAGAGTACGGTGGGACTGTGCGCAGAAAGGACAGGTGGATGCTCTGCAAGGAAGAACAAGAGCTCAGCACAGGCTGGCTGGGTTGTGAATCGAGGTGTGTCTTGGGGACTGGGCAGATTTACAGGGACAGGGCTGGGATCATAGAGGCAGTGCAATAATTTTTGGTAGGCTTTTGGGCTGCATGTCTTGAGCCAGCCCCAGGGACTTACATGACTTTCTCCTGGCTCAGAAGCAAATCCTGGCTATGATTTTTACTTCTCAGTGGTAAATAAAGCAAAGAGGAGGGGGGTTTATTTGTGGTCTGTAAATGCAGGGTGGAGAAAAGCCTATTAAGGGACCAACTGTCAGCAAAGTTCAGTGCAAACATAGCCTTTCCTCTTCACTCTTTGAAAGTATTACTGAGCAATGGACATCTAAAAGATAACAAATTGCCTTCAGAGACTGGCGAGGAGCAGCTGCAGGCACCACAGGTATTTACGAGGGAAGTTCAGCCAAGCAGTTTTATATTGTGCTGTTTGGCTGTTTCTAGGTCAGCCTGTTCTGCAGCAGCACACAGAGGCAGCTCCAGACTCGTGTCCCAGCTAACCTATCTGATTTGGCTAAAACCGTTGTTCTGCTCAGATGGTCGACCAATAGCAATTCCAGCCTAATTAAGCAGAGCACTCTTATGGGAGCAATTGGACCAGAAGCTGTAGCTGACAGAGAGGTTTCAAAAAACTAAAGCTTTTCCAGAAGGCCCTTGGGTCAAATATTAGGGAAAAAAGTGCTGCTGCTCAGCATGGGCACTGCGTGACACAGCAGCTTCATGCTGGAGGGAGGCAGAAGTCCAAATGGGAACGGACAAAAAGGAAAGCACCACAGTATTTCCTTCCTTTAAGGCTGATGCGGTTCTCTGGACCAAACAGGGCTGGTGCAGGTCTGCTCATCCAGAGACTAGACTCGGTGTGGGTCAGAAATAGCCCCAAATGGGCCAAAATAATTGATGATGATATGGAAAACATGTTATGGCCATCATGGACCCACACCAGAGGAACAGATAGACCAGATGATGCTTTTTCCTCAACACTCAGTGTGCTGGTAAAGTCAAACTGAACCATGCAACATATAGAAAACAGTGCAACCCCCACCTTGTCATGGTCAGGTCTCTGCACTGGGACAGCAGTTCTGCAGAAATGACTGAGGCAGCAGCAAAAATGACAAAACCCAGGAATTGTCAGGAAATTTAGAAATTAGGAAGAAATTCCTCCCTGGGAGAGTGCTGAGGCCCTGGAACAGGCTGTCCACGAAGGCTGTGGCTGCTCCATCCCTCGAAGTGTTCAAGGCCAGGTTGGATGGGACTCTGGGCAGCCTGGTCCGGTGAGAGGTGTCACTGCCCATGGCAGGGGGTTGGAACTAGACTAGAGGTCCCTTCCAATCCAAACCATTCTAGGATTTTATGAAGAAATGTGGATGCTTAATCAAAGAAGGGCAAAAATCAGGAGAGCTGTGACAAGCATCTCAGAGCTGCAGTTTTGTGTGACTGACACAAGCATTGCCAGGTTCACCAAAAGCAGGAGAAATGCAGCTCATCCCACAATGCAAGTACTAAGCAATGGCAGAATGGAGCTGTCTGGGCTCATAATCTGCTCCCCTCAGATCAGGCACACAGGTAAAAACGCTCTTAATTACAAATCAGTGGTTCACCTTGTAAAATGTTCTGCATGATTCACTTCACTTCCCCTCCTCCCAGTGTGCCTGCTGCCTGCTGGGAGAGCTGGTATGGGAATGGAAGAGCTGAGATTTGAGTGTGGGAATTGCTGGCAGCAACCCTGAGCCACAGAGCAGCTTTCTGCTGAACCTTCCCATACTCTACCAAAAGCTGAGGGCCAGCCTTGGGCTTCCTCGTTGAATCTTGTTGCTGCAAAACATGAGCAAATGCAGGGTAGGATGGAATCCAGCCTTCCCAGTGGAATCAGGTCACCAGAAACCTGTAGGGCTGCCACCTGAACACACTGGGAGTCAGTGCAGTTCTGAGGCTGGCAACATGCTGGATCAGGACATTTAGGAATTGCAGATTATTAGTGGTAATGATTTGGTTGATGTGAAGAGGAGCCAAGTTTGAGTAGGTCGTGTGTGCATGTGCAGAAGCAAGGCCTCTGTAGGAGCAAACGTGTGCATGTGTATAGGGAATGTGCAGATATGGCAGTAGGGCCACTGGGCATGTGTGTCCTTGTAGAGGCCATATAAAGGTCCATGAGTGAAAGAATTTCTACCTTCTTTATCTCTGCCTGAGGGCCTGTCCCAGTTACAGTCCATGGAAGCTGTGGAAAACCTGTGATCTCTTTCCATCAGCTGGGTATGGAAAGGAAGGCTTGGCCCAGGGTCACCATGGAAAGAGCCTGGACAGCTCTGTTCGCTGCTCAGTTCAGCCTGCCCACAAGCAAGCCAGTACATGTGTTGCTGAGCCCCACCACAAAGCAGCCTTCTCACTGTTCTGTGTGATAGCTGCAGAGGAGGGAAGAAGCAGAGACAACCCTGCAGTAGCTGAGATGTGTACTGGGGGGGAATTTTAGTGGGGGCAGATGCGTGGGTAACTCAGGCACGTGTGGGGAGCACTGCCTCTCCCTGCAGCACTTGGAGAAAAGGACTTGTCAGCCTTTGGAGAATTGCCCAGCACCAGAGCAACAGTGCTGGGGGGTGGTGGGCCTGCCCTATCCTTTTCCCAGCCTGAATCCCAAGAGCCCATGGAGAGCTCTCTTCAGGTGGAGTGAGTGGGCTCCACTGCTGCCACCAGCAGAGGCTTCAGTGTGCAGAATCCCTCATCTGCTCTAACAAAGTGCTGGTGCCCTGCTGATGGCTGTGCTGCTCCATGGTGGCTGTGACACTGATTCCTAGGGCAAACGTCCCTATGTGCTGTTAACCAGCCTCTACAGCCACTTCCTGTAGGTGCCAGTGAAAAAATCCTCACCCTTTCCTTGGTTGAGGGGAACTGCTTTTCTCCCCACTAACACCATTTCTGCTGAGCTCCAGTTGCCAGTGAGATCAGTAATAAAGAAAAATATCCCCCTCAGTGAGCAGCAAACCCTGGAAAAGCATGACTGCTTATACTGAGACAGGGAACCAGAGGCAAAAGGCATCTCCAGACCCAGACTGGAGAAGAAGAGAGAGATTAAACTCACTTCATCTACCAGGCTGAGGCGCTGGACGTTGAACTGGTTCTCCAAGTGCAGAGTGAAATGGTTCTCCAAGCGCAGAGTGAAATGGTTCTCCAAGCGCAGAGTGACTCAAATCCATTTTCCATCTCTTGCAGCAGTGGAGCAGGTCTCCATTAAGAGCCAACTCTGATCCTCTGCTGCACTGTTGCTCTGGCAGAAGCATGGGCTGAGGCTTAGCACCGCTTCATCCCCACAGTAGTCCTACACAGTGGTGATGAGGGGCAGCAGACCTTCTTGGCTCTTTCCCTATTGCTCTCCTCCTCTCAATGCCCTTTCCTATTTCTCATATTGTCATGTCGCCAAGGTCACCTCATTTCTTAAGCTGAGATGTAAAGGAAACAAACACCCTCAATGACACATGGGGAACAGAAGCACTAAAGCTACAATCCAGCCTGTTCAATTGATGGACCCAGCACAAGAAGGTCACAGCATGATTTGTGCAATGCTCAGTCCCTGAAGAGCTCTCCATAGCGATGGGCAACCACAGCAATGAGTACTGCTCTGATATCCCTCTCTCTCACCCTCTCTCATCCTGCATCTCCCTGCTCACCTCCCTCAGAAGGGACTGGGATTTCAGAGACCACTCACTGCGCAGACAGGACTTTGCTGAATGATGTGAAGGACTTGGTGAAGAATCATAGAGTATTTTAGACTGCAAAGGACCTCAGAGGTCACCTATTTCCAACCCCCTGCCCCCATCCAACCTGGCCTTGAACACTTACAGGGATGGAGCAGCTACAATCTCCCTAGGCAAACTCTTTCAGGGCCTCAGCACCCTCACAGGGAGGAATTTATTCCTAAGATCTAAACTAAATCTCTCCTCTTTTAGCTTGAAACCATACCCCTTGTCCTGTCATCAGAGTCCCTCATAAAGAGTTCCTCATATAAAGTCCCTCTCCAGCTTTTCTGTAGTCCTTTCAGGTTCTGGAAGGCTGCTGTAAGGTCCCCTGGGAGCCTTCTCTTCTCCAGGCTGAAGAACCCCAACTCATTCAGCTTGTCCTCATAGGAGAGGTGTTCCAGCCCTCTGCTCATCCTTGTGTCCTGGATGATTTTGTAAGATGAAAGCACAAGGAAGCTGAACACAGGCTGACAAGCCAGAGTGCAGCTTGAAAGCTGCCATTTGTGTCTAGAACAAGTAGTTCCCTGAACGCTGGGAGATATAAAGCTTGTTTCCTTCAGCTGTGCAGTTCATGGATGGCTGTGCTCAACTGGAGATGCATGAGACCATCAAAATGTAGTGGGTAAAACTGTCGGTGATGAGGCCCACATCTTTGTCTCGTCACCAGTTCAGCCGTGGGAGGACCATAATGAACTTCAGCCCCCTGTGAAATTTAGTTAAAGCTGGCTGATGCCTTCAAGACCAATCAGGGGCACACACACACACAGAGTGATCCTACAAGCTTGTTTCCATAGAAACTAAGCTGAAAGATATAATTTCCTGAATAAGAAAAAAAGGAAAGCTGATCACTGGAATCCAAAAGGGGAACAAGACGAATGTGCCCATGTGGCACCAGCCAGCTTGTCCTGCATGGGTGTGCAGAGCCTTGCAGCATCCTGACCTTTTGCTATGCTGTCCCCCACTCCCACCTTTCCCAACCCCTCCAGCTCCTGCCAGCCCACTATTCAATGTCCTGTCTCCTCTACACAAGCAGTCCCTGCTTTGGCCCCATCTCCTGCCTGCAACTCCTCTCTCTGCAGAGAGCTCAAAGTCCTTCAGCCTCTGGATGCCTTGGTGGGAAGGGGACCAAGTATGATGCCAGCTAGGCAGGAGTGTTCATAGGGGTGAGACACAGAGCATGTCCTCCCCACTGAGCCTTTGCCCCTGCTCAGCACCCCCAAATATTCCATGGGGAGCACCTTCCTGCCACTGCAGTGGGTTGCCATTGGTGCAGCGGGTCACTGCTCCAATTCTGAAGTGAGTGAGGGGGGTTTCATGAGCTGCTTTTGCAGAAAACACACTGTAAATAGGAAAAAAACTGCTGAAGCTCCCAGCCCCTCAGGGTGAGAGTGCAAATTCAGCACAAGGCTGTGCCGTGCAAAAGCAGCCAGTTTGCTTCGGTGAGCACAGCTCTGTAGATCTGAAGCCGGGATGACAGCTTGCAGAGTCCCCTCTCCCTGACATCCTGTGCTCTGTGGCAAGGTCCTTCTCTGTGACACTGCTGGTCAGATCTGTCTCCTCCCCATGGCAGCATGAACCAAACTCTCCTGCACATTTCCTGCCTGCCAGCTCTGTCAACATCCCTTTCTTTCTAACATTGTGTGACAAGACCCCGCCAGGCTGTGAAAGTCCCCAGACCCTGCCAGCCCTATCATTGTCACTGCTGTGGTCTTGCCTTGCTGGCCACCATACCATGGTTTTACTTGCCAGAAGATGCTAAGGCCAGCTGCTGCTCTAGCTCGGCAATCCTGCTGAGCTCCTCCTGCCTGTGCTCCTCCCTCCCCAAAATTTGACTCCATTTATCGTGTAGGCGGAGAGACTATTTTTGCACTGAACATTTGCATTCGTGAATATTCACATTTTCCAAGAGAAGGCCCATTCGTCTGTAAAAACAGGCCTGATCTCACCCAGTAAGATCATGCACCTGGACCAAAACCTCCACCAGGGCTGCAATGGCATGTGCTCCACCAGCTCCCTCAGCTCTTCCTTTTGCTTTTCTAACCACAAAGCATCTCTACAGGATGGGTTGTGAGCTGAGTACCCAGTGGAAGAGCTGGCCAGGGCATTGTCCCCAGCCCCTGCATATGGCAGGAGCTCATCGTGCTTGAAAGTCTCTGTGTTAGCCCAGGGATAGCAGAAACTGGTTTGAGACACTGGAATCCGAACAGCTTTCTTGAGGCTGGCTGAACTGAATGTCGTTCAAAGCCTCAGAATAACTTGTCAATTCTATCCTCTCGCCTTCCAATATCACATAAACCCAGAAAAGCAAACACAACCAAAGGACTTTCAAGCTCCAGAAAGCTCCCACCTAATGTACAGGCTTCACTAGGATGCTTCTGCCCCTCTCTGGGGAGCACCCAGGACCCCCAGCTTTCACTAGTCAGCAGGGCAGGAGCTGGTCTGTGCATTTGCCTCAGCTGAAGCTCAGTGAGCCCAGCAGCCTGGCAGAGCAACGCTGCAGAAATCATCCAGCACTATGTAGGTCAACTGTGGCAGCTGCAAAAAAAATAATGTGCTGGGGAATGTGGGCGAGAGAGAGGGAGCGACAGGTTTAACAGGGGAGGGTGGATGGACAGACAGACACAGAGATAGTGGAGACATCATTAACCCTCCTGATGGGCACCACACGTATGAGGTACTGGACTAGAAACATGCATCAGTTACCTTATCAGAATATATAGACATGCGTGTTGTCAGACCAATGACAGGGATCCTGTAGAAGCCAGCTGTGTATGATACGGGTGTTGGTGTTAGGTGATCGTTGGGAGCAGGAGGGTGACTAACTAATATTGCATAGACCTGTAGGACAGGATACATGACACAAACATTATTTCACGGGAGCACTTCGGCCATCGAGTGGATTATTTTCCTTTTCTGCAGAAGCAAACGGCCCCGTATTAACATGATAATGTCATTCGAATAACCAGCAGAGCGGGGGCTGTACTGGGGACCAAGGGGTGCAATGGGTCTGCTCAGGGTGATACCTTCATAGAAGTGCTGTGCCTGGCCACTCTGCTCGCTAAACAAATGACTTTCATGGATTACAGATTAAGGAGAAACATCTCCCGTACAGTCACACTGTGTAATGCGATTTCTTTAACCACACGTTTAATACTCGGTTGTAATACCCCTCCGAGGACTATTACAAACAAAGTGGTCAGCTGGGACTATGAGACGGAGACAGAGCAGAGCCACGGTGCACAGCAGCCATCTGGCCCTGAGCACACAGGGAAAGGAGTTAGCCAGTAGCTGGGATCTGCCCTAACCCACTGGAACTGTGTGGCAACGTGGGTCTGGGTTATACTGAAATGTGGAAGGAGGATCTCAGCAAGATCCCACTATTATTACAGGGCTGGGATTTTGGTCTCCGGTAGGATCCTGTTTTGTGTGAAATGGAGAGGAAGGAGCTGGGTAATCCCCTGGGGATCCTTTGATACACTGGTGCCCTTTCAAAGCACAAAGAACATCCCCAGCTGGTGACATCTCTCCACCTAGGGTGAATCAGTGTAAGGTTTTGATGTCTGGGAGCAAGTAACGTTTCTTCCTCCTCCTCCAAACATCTGCCCAAGCCCCTGGATGTGCTCTGCCCAAGGCTGGAGGGGTTGCTATGGCTGGAGAGGAGTACAAACCCTGCCTGGGGAAGGGGCCTTAGGAACTGAGTGGGAAGAGGGAAGACCCTGCTTAGTGTTGGGTGAGTACAGAGAGCTGGGTCATTGGCTAGAGACTACCATGACAGAAGGTCACTCGGGGGAGGCAGGAGGACAGGAGTGCCCTGTGCAAAGGTGTCTGGTGCCAAGCTGACTCAAGGCAGGGCTGGGGCATGGGCCTTGGGGCAGGACTGGGGAGGAGAGGTTGGAGGCTATGTGGCATCAAGGATTGTGCTGTGCTGCACAGCAGCTGACTGACAGAAACTACATATGGGCTCCCAGCCCCTCCTCTGCCTCACAGCCCCCTGCTTGAGCACAGAGCCAGCAAGCCAGGACAGAGGATGGCTTCGTCCCACACTGAGGCCATGGGGCTGGAAGAACCCTACGTGTTGGGACAGCATGGCCACTCCCAGCACCCACAGCCCCACCTTGCAGCACAGCTTAGCTGCCCCCCACATTCTACTGCACCTGTGACCCTGCCTTGGCCTAAGGGTATGTGAAGTTTGCCATGAGGACAAGGCTTGGAGGTGGGATGGGGACAGGCACCAACCAGTCCGACTACTAAAATGGAGCCTCGGCTCAGTGAGGCACCTGATTAAGGTTTCTCTGTGCTCTCTGCTTGGCAGCAGGTGCCTGCTACAGCCTGCACTGCTTTTCCTACCCAGCTCCACCAGCATCCCCAGGGATGTCTCCAGCCATCCTCCATCTTCACATTGACAAGCTGAGCTGCAAACATGTCACCTCTGCTCTGCCATGCACCTCCAGCCCCCATAGCCCCTGCAACTGGCTGCATGTGTACTGAGGTGCACCGACGTGTGTCGGCTGTTGCATTGCAGGCGTTGGCACATCTATGTGTCTGTCCCTGCTCATGGGGGATGTGCATGGGTGGGCTTGAGGTGGGGGTGGGTTGGTACCTTCCTGTCTGCCTACCTGATGGTAGTTAGTTGGGAAAAAAGTGCTGGTTAGCTGGGAGCAGTGCCCAGCAACATGCAGGGAAGGCAGAGGGGCCTGGTCACAGGGCACCCAGGCTGCACTCATCACTGCTGCAGATTCAGACTGCTCCATCGTGTTGCACTGAGAGTGGCCCATGCAGAGGGAGGCAGGAAGTGCGCTGTGTGCTGTGCATGTGTGTGCAAGTCTGCATGCACAGCATGCACCATGTGTCTCTCTGTGTCTGTGAGGGTGCCTCCAGACTGTATCTGTGCCTCTGCAGTCTCCATGTGTGGCAGTGGATGTTCTCCGGTGCCTGCTTCATGCATTATGTGGGGCTGGGGACGAACATGGTGCTGTGCCTGAAAGAGTCTATGTGGCTGCAATGCACAGTCATGTAGTAGGACCCAAGTGGGTGGTTGTAGTTGGTACAGTGTGTGCTTGTATGTGCACATGGATGCACGAATGCATGCGTGCACCAGTGCACACCAGTATGATATAGATGCGCAGTGTTCTGTGTGTGCCCATCTGTGCACAGAGATGCACACATGTGCATGGCATCCCCCAGGGATCCATGAGTGTGCAATGTGTTGGTGCGTGGAGTCGGCCATGTGAGTACACAGCATGTGCACGCACAGCTCTGCATGTGCTGATGTCAGTATGTGTCTGTGCATGGGCTGTGTATGCTGCTCTCTACATGCATGTTGTTTTGTGGGAATATCTGCCCTCGTGCTCTGTGTGTGAGCCTATGTGCACCCTGAGCTGTGTGTGAGCTCCAGGGTGCCCTGGGGCACATGAATAAACTTGGGTGTGTGTGGTGTCCTGGTGTGTGTGTAAGTCTGTGTGTGCCACAGGGAACGTGTGTGGGTGCCCATGTAGGTGCCTGTGTGCACCCTGGAATGCATGTATGAGCCCATGTGCAATCCAGGGTGTGTGTCTGAGCCTGTATGTCCCCAGGAGTGCATGTGGGCACCTCTGTGCACCTCGGGGTGAGGCGGGGCATATGTGAACTTGTGGGTGCCCCAGGATGTGTGTGGGTGCCCCTATGTACCTTGGGATGTGTGTGTGAATCTGTGTGAACCCTGGGGATGTGTGAGTCTGTGCGTTCTCCAGGGTATGTCTGAGTGCCTGTGTGTACCCCAGGAAAGGTGGTATGGGTGCCTGTATGTACCCAAGAGGGTCTGTGTGCTTGTGTGTGCCCCTGGGATTTGTGTGTGTGTGTGTGTGTCTTTGTGCCCTGAGGGGGGTCTGTGTGCCCGCGCTGACTCCCAAGCAGCCCGACCGAGCTTACATAAAGTCTGCAATGCAGACAGTGGAATCCTAGCCCCCCGAGATAGGACCCTGTCTCTGCCCTTCCCTGAGCCCCGTGGGCGGTTGGGGTGGTCGGCGGGTCCGGGGTCGCTGTGGACGCGGGGGCCTGAGGTTCTGCGCTCTCCCGGAACGGGGCAGGGGGTGCCCGGTAGCGGTGGTGGTGACGGCTGGGATGAGGCGGGGTGAGGGTGTATTGGCCGCCCCGAGGTACCTGGCTGGAGATGAGATCCTCACAGACGGAGAGGGCCATCTGGATGGCGTTGGGCTTGTGCGTGACCGAGGTGGCGTTGAGCTGTAGCTTCCAGGTGCCGTGACGCTTGTTCGCCTGGTTCACGGCCTCGCGGAAGATCTGCTCGTGTTTCTTGGTGCTCAGCACCGCGCCGATGTTCACGATCTTGGGGTCGCAGCCGGCGCGGGCGAAGGAGGACGAGAAGAGCAGGGCGAGCAGCAGCAGTCTCATGGTGCTCATCCACGGGCGGCCCGGAGCCCGCTGGGCCCCCCCGCCAGTCCTCGGCCTCGGCCCCGCCGCCCCCGGCCCGGCTCAGAGCGGCCCCGCGGCGGGGCCCGGTTCAGCGCTGTCCGCGGTTCTGAACTGCCGCTGTCCGCGGTGCTGAATCCACCGCTCCGCCCGACGACGGCTCCGCCCGCCCCCTGTTGCCGCAGCGCCCGCCCCCCGCCGGCCCCCGGCCCCGGGACTCCCACCGAGCCCGGGCCCTGCGGCACTGCTTGTCCGCACTCCCGGTCCCGCGACCCCCGGGCCGTCCCCGCGGCCCCGCAGCGGAACCTCCCTGGTCCAGGATGGGTTGTACACGCATAACCCCTGCTACCTGCCTGTGAACGGGGAGAGGGGCTGTGGGGTTGAGGACTGATTGCGCAGGGCTAGGAAGGGGAGCTGGTGCAGGAGGGGAAGAGCTCGCCTGGAGCTCAGTCTGTAGTGCTGCAGTGGAAAGCACCGTTTAGGGGTCTCACTCTGTCCTTTTCAGCTGCCCAGCTGGGGGCTGGGTGTTTCTCTTGCTTTGGGGAGGAAGGTTCACACTAGTTTTTGGGTAAAGCAAGGTCTTCAGATTTGTTTTCCAGAACAGTTATGCCCAGTTATGTAGCATCTCTGACCAACAGGCTTCCCCAGCCCTGATCTGGGGGAGCTGCTTGTGACACAAATGCCATTAGAGTCTGTGCTCACTCTAGTGCTGGAGAAGCCTCCCTTGCCCAAAACATCTCATTAAAGATGTCAAACGTACATAGCCTGGTTCCTGGGCTTGTCTTTGCCCCTTCAGGCAGAGCCACCACTCTTCCAGATATTAGCTCATGGGGAAAGCAGCAATTTTCCTCAATTTCCACCACACTACTGTGGGATATAACCTTAAGATTTGTCTACTGAGGAGAGAATCTGGGGTTCCCTTTAGTTCTTTGACCCCAATCTACCATGAGCCTCCCCAAAGGAAATGGGAACACAGCAGCTAGTGGCCAACATCTGGAGGACAGTCCAGCTCCATGGCTGAAAGGGATTGAGTTTCATTCATAGATTGGGTTGGAAGGGACATTTAAAGGTCATCTAGTCCAACCCATTCCTGGACCATGTCTCTTCTTTGGCTCCAGGGCCAGAGGGCTGAGGTGGCCATAACATTACACTGCTCCTTGGAGCTGCAGTTTTGGCCTTTTTGGAAGAAAAACAAAGGGGCTGCTGATAGCCACAGAGTGTTGCTTTGTAACTGCATGGGACAAATGCCATCAGCCAGCCCACTGTATGCCAGCCAAGAAGAGAGCAGGCTGAGCACTGCAGAAGAAAAATCACCAGAGATATTTTTACATCAGCCATTTCTAGGGTATTGCCGCAGCCCACCTCTGTGCTTGCTTGCAACGTGAGTTGAAGCAGAATATTTCCCCCCCACCCAATGCAAATTTTCTCACTGGCATCTCTGAAGTGCAAGTTGCCATGGAAACCATTTTGCCTGTGTCCCACGTTGCCCACATGCGCTCAAAAGAAGAGATGCAGGAGCAAAATGGCCGTTGTGTAATGCTGCAGGGTCCCAGCATAAGATGGGTTGTTGTGCCACACAGCACCCTTCCAGCTCTGAGACCCTCTTGGGGAAACTGCAGACAATTGCTTGGAAAAGCAATGAAACCCATGGAGGTTATGATGTGCTTGGTGCGAGAAAAGAAATGGCCCCACCTTGTCTTAACTCTTGCAGTGCTTTGCTTGGAGCTCCACACAGGCTGTGCTCCCAGCAAAGACTTCCAGGCACACTTAACATTTTTCAGTGTAGTGTCACTATGTCATTCCTTCTCTATGCATGGAGAAAGGGACCTTGAAGTACTCATGTGGGGTGGCTCTGCCCACCCTGAGAGGCCTGAATGCTGTCCTGAAGAGCCAAAGCGTGCAAGTTAAAGTATCACATCCATACCATGAGAATACTGTTGATTTCATTCCATTGCCTGGCTGCATTTCTAGTATGTTTTCCAGGAAGAACATGGTTTGGGGTGGAACACAAAGATTTAGATCCTGGTGGGTTTGATTGTGATGCAATAATAGAGGTAAGACTTGACCAGAGCAGCTGACTTAGCAGAGAAGATGAAGGAAACAGGCTTTGTGAAAAAGGTCTTTCCTCCTCATTCTCTGGAGTTCCTTGTAGGAAGAAAAAGGAGTGCAGTCACTGAGTCACTCCTGTGTCACCCTGTAGTCCAGGGTGACTGAGTTAAGGTCTTCCCTCTGAGTCTTCATTTGTTTTTTTCTCTCCGGAGAATCTTGTTCCTGGCACCACTGCAGAGCTTGAGTAGTGACTGCTTCCCTCTCACATCATGCCTCCCACTGGGCCCATGTTGTTCTGGCACCAGGAACAGCTTGGATCATAGCCTCCCACATCCAGGCTCAGCCAGCACAGATGCTGGTCACCACATGACTTTCAATCTTGCTGTGTCCTCAGGCTCTTTGATCAACTGAAGGCAGTGGGTGCATGTAGGTTTTTCCCAGGTTGGAAGCTCTGTCAATGGCAAGTACAACTGCATCCACCAGCCAAGCCTTGTAAGGACACTGGAGTGAGAAATGGTCTTTGCTTTTCCTGCTGCTGCATCCTCACATATCACAACTTCTTCAGCCATGATTTGGTGCAAGAACTTAATGCAGTTGTCTGTTTGCAATTAGCGTGTGCATGGTGTGGTCCTGCTCTGTGTGTCTGGTGCCTTCTGGTTGTGGAAGAGGTGGATGGGAGCTTAAGACTGATGTATGCGTGTTGCCTGGTGTAATTCCTCCCATGGCCAGGGTAAGTCAGTGTAAAACCTGAAGCCCTCAGGGGAGCAGCACTGAAAACAGCTGGGAATTTCATCTTTCTTGGGGTAAGACCCAGTGTTGGAAATTTCATAACAGAGGAAACCAAGCCTTAGGAATAGGTATTCTGTGCCATGGAGCACATGGAGCTGCAAGTAAATAGCACCCTTCATTTGAGAAAGTCAAGATGTAATTGACAGTAGTAACTGCACAGCTGTAGCACAAGCTCTGAACATGCTTTTTACGTACAGCTGCAAGATGCAAGAGGGTTCATCTAAAATATAAAGGTAAGTAAAACATATTCTGAGTGGCCATGGCAGAACTCTAGGAGCAGTTGTTAGTGAAGAACTGCAATGGGATGTAGAGATGTGTGTATGGCGAGTACCCGTAGTGCTGTGTCCAGCTCAAGACAGAGGAAAGCAAAGACATGGACTTCTTGGGAGTAGGTCTAAGGAGGCCACAGAAATGATCTGAGGGCTGGAACTGCTCTTCTGTGACGAGAGGCTGGCAGTGTCAGAGTTGTTCATCCTGGAAAAGACTCCAAGGGAGACATCAGTGAAGCCTTTTATTGCTTAAAGTAGTTTACAGGAAAGCTGGGGAGGGACTTTTTAGCAAGGGCTGTTGTGACAGGACAAGGGCTGGTGGGTTTAATCTAAAAGGGGTGATTTTGACTAGATATAAAGAAGAATTTTTCAACACTGAGGGTTGTGAGCAACTGGTCCAGGTTGCCCAGAGAGATGGGACAAGCTTGATCCATGGAAACATTCCAGGTCAGGTTGGACCATGGGACTCTGGTTGAGTCTTTGCTCACTGCAGGGGGCTGAACTGGATGAAATGGAAAGTTCCAAAATCAGTGTGTGATTCTATGATTCTGTTCCTACAGGTCAGACAGGATTTGCAATGTGGTTGATACTTCAGTATCCCACTGCTCTTGGATAAAAAATGTCACTAAACCACAGTCTAGTTGAGGCAGGCAATAGGAAGTGGTGGAGAGCAGGGAGGGACAACAGACAAAGAAGGGGGTGTATCACCTGCCTGGAGACTGGAGCAGTGTCAGTGCACAAGGGGATGTGATTTGTGTGAGCAGCTGAGAAGCAGCAGGAAGATGTCTTTGTCACAGTGTCATACAGTCAGACTGACAGGTGATGGAGTAAGATGCCCAAAGGTGTAATTTTTTTGTGGGGGGTGGGAGGGTGTTGGCTGCAGGGAGTAATGTGGTGGACATCAAGGTCAAGTGCCTCAGCAGTCATTTGGTGCGAGCTGGGTCCGTCACACATTCTGGACTTGTGTCCACCTCTCTTCCAGATGATACCCTGGTCATGCTCCAGTCTCTAAGCAGGTCTTGTGCTTCACATAAATGTTTTCCCATTTGGAAGAGACTCAGCCCTACCCACTTGCAATTCAGATGTGGCTGGTTGATTCACCAGGCAGAAGAGTTTCCTGCTCCAGCATACAGCTGCCATGCCGTGGGCATCTGTGCTGTCTTTACTCAGCTCTCCTCACAGGAGATGAGATCTAGGGTTCCTAGGGCCTTCACCACCCTCCTGAGAGCAACGTGTATCATCTATGGAGTCCCTGCCATCACAGAAAGAAGCTGCGGTGGCATCCTGTGGCAAAAAACAAGAGCTGAGATGTCTCTCCTCCTCTCCTACCAGGTTACCGCATCATCACCCACTCACAGGAGCATTCCCACCACCCACCAGCACTTCGCCTTCATCCAAGGCAGCTCAGCTTTCACAGGTCTAGAGCAAGGAGACAGTTTTGGACACCAAGAGGTTACTGAACAGGCAAGAAGATAATCCATTCACTGGTAGGAGGATGGGACAAGAAACATGTCAGAATGGTGAGAAACACAAAACCCAGCATCTGTGAAGTCAGGAGGAACTGACTGCACAGAAATACAGTCAGATGTGCAGTGGGAGTTTCCACCGATAACATTTTCTAAAGGAAACCAGCATTCAGCAGTCATTTGAAATGCTCCATAGGGAAATTTTTGTTTTGACAATATTCCAATTTTCTGCTGGAAAACCAGCCAAGAGGGGGCCGGGCTTCAGCTGCCTGCACATGGTGTCCCAGGAGATTTGGCAACTTGCATTCAGGGACTTGCAGCCCCCTGGGACTGCTGCGTAGCAGAGACACTGCTGGAGGGCAGAGGCTCAGAGACATCAGTCACTGCTTGGGGGTTTCCTGCACATCTTCACCTCAGAGGATGCTGGAGCCTGTGCCCAAGTGATGTGGCGATGCAGTCACCAGTGCAGAGTGGCTTGAGATGGAGCACTCTGAGGAACATCAGTCGCTCTGCAACCCTTGGTGCTCCCCAGCATGCACAGTCCACCATTGCTGATGCTCAGTCCAACAGCCAGAAGGCTGTTGGTGGCTGCCTTGCAAAACAAGGTAGAACTGACATGCTGGGCTCTCTTCCTTTATCTCCAAGGACTCTCTGGGGACACTGTGACACCAACATCTGCTGTTACACCAACAACCTGCAGCCCTGCTCATTGCAAAGTGTGCTGGTTTCTGCCTGCACAGCAGCTTGATCAAGCAGAAATGGACCCACCATTTGAAGAAGTTGGAGGTGTGCTGCAGGGGCCAGATTTCCTGGGAGAGGGAACACATGAACTTCTCCACATGGCTCTATGTAGAGTCCAAGTGGTTACAGGTTTTATTTGTGGTCAGAAGTGCCACCTTGTTGTGCCCTAGCAAGTGGAAAAGGAGATCTCTAGGCATGTCCATCAACTTTGAACTGGTGTGAAGCTGAAAAGGGGGAAGGAATAGGGGGGCAGTAACAAATGGGGCACTCTGGGACTTGCAATATTGCCAGAGACTGGTGTCCACAAACCCAGAATATTTTCGTCCCTGTGATGGATGCAAAAATATGTAAGAGTTTCCACCTCTGAAACCTGCTGTTGGGAGGAGGTAGCAAACACCTCCCCAGCAGACACTTTTGTGTGCATGCCCAAGCATCCTGTCCCCCTTCCAGGAGACCTCCACAGTGTTCAGAGCTCCCTTCACAACCCATGACTCAGCTCTGTGCTGTCCCAGACAGCTGTGGATCTGACCCCTGTGGTGAATAATGCCTAAGACACCTCAATCCACAGTGCTTCAAGCTGTGGCTTGGAAACTTTCATGTCTTTTCAAATATTTAAGCAACTGCAGGGGCTGCTCATCCACCTGCAGTCCTGCTAATTACCCTCTACTTCCCATTTCAGTTGCCATGTCAAGACATAGAATCATAGAATCATTAGGGATGGGAAGGGACCTTGAAAGATCATCTAGTCTAATCCTGCCACAGCAGGATCACCTAGATCAAGTCATAGAGTCAGTCAGGGTTAGAAGGGACAACAGGATCATCCAGTTCCAACTCCCCTGACATGGGCAGGGACACCCCACCCTAGATCAGGCTGGGCAGATCCTTATCCAGCCCGCCCTTAAACGCCTCCAAGGATGGGGCCTCCACCACCTCCCTGGGCAACCCATTCCAGGCTCTCACCACTCTCATGGTGAAGAACTTTGCCTCACATCCACTCTAAATCTACCCATCTCCAGCTTTGCTCCATTCCCCCTAGTCCTGTCACAACCTGACATTCTAAAAAGTCCCTCTCCAGCTTTTTTGTAGGACCCCTTCAGATACTGGAAGGCCACAATAAGGTCACCTCGGAGCCTCCTCTTCTCCAGACTGAACAGCCCCAACTCTCTCAGTCTGGCCTCACAGGAGAGGTGCTCCAGCCCTCTGATCATCCTTGTGGCCCTCCTCCGCACTCACTCCAGCACGTCCACATCCTTCTTGTCATAAGGCTCCAGAACTGGACTCAGTACTCCAGGTGGGGTTCTCACCAAAGCGAAGTAGAGGGGGAGAATCATCTCACGCAATCTGCTGGCCACACTTCTCCCGATGCAGCCCAGTATCAGGTCTGCCTTCCACGCCTCAAGTGCACACTGCTGGCTCATGTTGAGACTTTCGTCCACAAGCACCCCCAAGTCCCTCTCCTCAGGGCTACTCTCCAGCCAGTCACTGCCCAGCTTGTATTTGTACTTAGGATTGCCTCGACCCAGATGCAGGACCTTACACTTGGTCTTGATGAACCCCATGAGGTTGGCTTATGCCCACTTCTCCTGCCTGTCCGGGTCCCTCTGGATGGCATCCCTGCCCTCCAGCATGTCTGCTGCACCACACAGCTTGGTGTCATCAGCAAACTTGCTGAGGGTGCACTCAACGCCTCTGTCCATGTCACCTACAAAGATGTTGAACAGGACTGGTCCCAGGACTGATCCCTGAGCGACTCCACTTGTCACTGGACTCCACTTGGACATGGATCCATCAACAACCACTCTCTGGGTGCGGCCATCAAGCCAGTTCTTTGCCCATTTAGTGGTCCACCCATCAAAGCCATGTTCCACTAGCTTGGAGACCGAATGTGGCGCGGGACAGTGTCAAAGGCTTTGCTCAGGTCCAGGTAAATGACATCAGTCGCTCGCCCCTCATCCATTAATGTTGTGACCTGTTCGTAGAAGGCCACCAGATTCGTCAGGCAGGATTTGCCTTTGTTGAAGCCATGCTGATTGTACCCAATCACCTCTTCACTATTCTCCTGTCTCAGTGAAGTCCCAGCCCTGATCCAACACAGAAGTGTTCTAGAAAGTCCCAGCTGGTCTAAGGATTTCTGGTATCAGCTAAATTTGTTTCACCATTACTTGTTTTTCTATAACTGTCTCATTTTCAACCTCTTGAAGCAGTTGAGTACTCTCTACCATGACCTCTGCTCCTGTGTGTGTCAAACCTGGGGATAGCAGACAATCCAGCCTTTGGTGGTTAGTTCAGCAGACTCGAAAGCATTTGAAGCTGGGGGTTTGTACACAATGAAAGGTGCTCAGCATCAGTAACCACAGGCGCTGCTTGAAACTTCAGAGAAATGCTTTAGTGTGGCTGAGCTTGTTATACATCAATCAAAAGACTCAGTATATTTATCCTACAAATAAACACAGAGATAATAACCTTCAGGGGCCACAGTTAGCCCACCAGTGCTTGATCATATTCAATTTCCATAATTTACAGAAACATTTGGACTCGTGTTACCTATCTTCCTCCTTCTCCCTTTCCCAGTTGCCTTGGGACAGTCTCCTGCAGGTCGTTGCTCAGCTTTGCCAGAGAAGTTAAGAATGAGAAGGGAATCTCTGCAGTGGACTTGATTTTCCCTTCCCACTTGGGATGTGCTTCATCACTGCCCATTCCCAGCACCCTTGAGCCAAGCACTCCACAAAGCAGGCTGACACAAGGTAGAGCCTGTGTGTCTGTGGAGGTCCTGCACTACTCAACCCATTTCTAGGTGCTTCTACCATTACCCCAGTCAGAGCTCCCAACAACCTGTCCCAGGTCCATTGCATTTGTCTGTAAATGTCTCATGCTTTCAGTCTCTAACATCCAGGACTTCTGGACAGCCTTCATGCATCAAGAGCTGTTTTGCTTCTGTTCCTTGTGTCCGGGGAAGTAGTAGTTCCCAGTGTACCACACCAGATGTGCCAACTAACCCTTAGAGTTTCACCTCTTTGTGTCCCACCAGGGACGCTGGGGGTTTCCTGGCCATGTTAACACTTGCAGGGCATCTTGGAAGAAAGATGTTTAAGACATCTTGGGAAAAAGAGCAGAGCAAAAGTGGGGGTGAGCATTCACAAAGGCTCTGGCTGACCAGTTCTTGGAGGTAGCTATTGCTGTGCAATAGTACCCTGAGGCTCTCCCTCTTCCCATTTCATCTTCCACTCTCCTTCCTGCATGACTGACTTCTGCTCACTCAAAAAATCCTTCACACTTCAAAAGGACGTCAAATATGAGTGCAAAGGGAAAGTGCTAGACTGAGACAAAGCCTCAACTAATTCAGTGACTGGTAATGGATGAGCAAAGTCACCTCATTTTCAAGACTTTGGGTCTGTTCTGTTAATGCAACTCCCTACATCTGATCACCCTCTTTCTTCCTCTGCATCTTCTCTAGGTTTACTCTATGCAAAGTCAGGTGGCCACCGTTACAGCCACCTTGCAGTAGGCTAGACGTGTGGATGGTTTTTTGCTCTGTTCCCAACTACATTCCTAATCGGTCTTGAAGGAGGGTTATCACACCTGAAAGCTTGTCAGACTTCTGTCCAGGTGTATCAGCTCATCTAATAGAAAACACCCTTGTCCCCCAACCTCTTTTATATGCTTAGATCATCATGCCTTCAAAAACATTAATATTAACTATTTCTGACATTGCCTTTTGGAGCAGCATGGACTGGTGAGCAGCGGTGCTTACAGACCAAGTCAAGCAGTGCTCGGATCTCTTCCTGAGAGAAGCCAATTAACAGCCAGTGCTCCCTCGTGGGTCTGTGCCACGCGTGTTACATTCCTCTGGCAGACACCGCTGTTCGCCTGCCCATCAGTGAGAGCTTTCGGAGGCTTCTTTTGCATTAGCTCCCAGTCAAGTTTACATTTGACCATCATGAATAATTTAGAATCATCTTAACTGAGTGGTTTAGACACGTATATCCCTTTTCCCAGATACTGTGGGAATGTGTGTGTAGCACTCTCCACTGTAATATCCGAACAGCTACTCTCTTTCCTTGGTTCCCATTGTCTCTCCAATTGTGAAAGAAAAAGCAGAGAGGTTCTTCCTGTTATTTCAGGGTTTAGCCTGAGCATTATCCTGAGGTCTTCAAGGAGTTCACTCGGTCTGAACTCACCCTTTTAGGGGTTACTCTTGCTTCAGCCAGATGGTCCATTTCTGTGCACCCCTTTTCGGTCAGCACTGCGGTGGGTACTTTGGGTCACTGCTTCTAGAGATCCCTGACTGTGTGTACACGGCACATGGCTTTTGTACAGTTGCATCTTGGCGGGGTGCAACTCCCCAGACTAAATCAAGCATTACTGCCTCAATTCTCCAGCCAGCTCTCATGTTTGAATAGCCTGACCTTGGCTCTGCCCTGATTTATTCTCTCTCCTTGGAGGGGATTCAAGTTTCTTGTCAGCCCCACTGTCTGTGCTGGCACCTCACTGAGCTGCACTCAGCCTCTCTAAGGCCTCAGAATCACAGAATCTCTTTGGCTGGAAGATACCTTTAAGATCAAGTCCAACCATTGACCCAGCAGTACCAGGACACCACTAAATCATGTCCCTGTTTTGTCAGTTCTGTAACCCAGTCCGAGGAGCACAGCCATCAGCAGAACACACAGTTCATTATCTATCTTGATACAACACAAAGTACAAATAGTACAGTCGGACACTACAGAAGCAGAGGCAAAAACAGAAACAGGATGTTTCTTTAGCCAGAAACATCCTAGCAAGAAACCCAGAGGCAGAGAAAATATTCACAGGACCAGGAAGACCCACCCAAATCTATCACAGACAATATCCAACAGACTCACAACCCAGTCCATGATCCCAATCCAATCCATTCTGCCCAACTGTCGTCTGTCAGGAAAATCGCAATGGTCTGTCCACAGAGAGAGTGAGTGAGAGTCTCGCAGAGACAAGACACACACTCTGCTTCCCAGGGGCTTTTTGCATGCAACCTCACTTTTATACTGTGGCACCAACATCCCCCCCCAAGCAGACACCTATCCAATCCAGCTGTCCAATCCAGTCTCTCTCTCAAGGTTGCTGAGTTCTGAGACAAAAGCCAGGGTGATGTTTCTCCCCTCACCACGAGAACTGGGGCATTCTCAGTCTTCTGTCAGAAAAAAAGGATCATCCATGTGTCAGCCTCCATTCTCAGCACTTCAGTCTCTCATTCCTGCATCCATACATCTTGTTAATACTTCCTGGTGACTCCATTGCCCTCCTGGCCAACCTTGGTCTGTGTCTGATAACCCTGTCTTGGAAGAAACTGTTCCTCATGGCCAACCTAAACCTCCCCCGGTGCAACCTGAGGCCGTTTTCTCTCATCCTGTCACTTGCTCCTTGGGAACAGAGACAGACCCCCACCTTGCTCCAAACTTCTGAACTTCAGGGAGCTGTCAAGACCAAGAAGATCTCTCCTGAGCCTTCTTTTCTCAGTTAACCCCGCTCCCAGTTCCCTCAGCCATTCCTCTGGGCAATTGTGCTCCAGACCCTTCCCAAGGCTGGCTGGGCTGCTCCCAGCTGCTGACCCTATGGCATGGCCCAGGGCAGGTGGGCTACCTGCTGGGCTTGGGGCTAAGACTGCTGAGGCCACCAGCTACATCCTCCAGCCAGGGCACCTGCCCCCAACCTTCCCCAATGGCTGACACTGACTGCCTGACTTTGAGCCATTTGCAATCTCGTCCTGCTCAGTGAATGGCCCTGGCAGCAGGGGCAAAAGGCTCCAGATTGTGATCATTGTAGGGCAGTCCTGCTCCCAGGCAAGGAAACAGGCTTCCCTGCCAGGACACTGAGGCATTGAGGCCAGAGGCCATACTGGGGCACTGTCACATCCCAGCCAGCATCCCAAGTGAGTTACTGGGACATCCCTGCCTGAATATTCCCACCAAGGCACAAGAAAATCCTGAGTGGCAACCCTGCCTGGGGCACAGGGGCACCTCTGCCCAGGCATCCCCACCAAGGCCCTGGCACATCCTCACACAGGATGGTGGTGGGCGCTGGTGGAGCTGAAGAGCGAAGAGGTGACAGTCTTCTCCTTCCAGGTACACCAAGCAGAGGTTCCTGCAAATATGTGAGCCTGTATGGTCTCCTCCAGACCTCTCAAGCAAAGGGAGAGGAATGGGGTTCTCTTTAAATCCAGCTGTTGCTCTGCATGTGTCCCTCAGCAGGGGAAACACCCTAAATGGTTTTGTGAAGGCACCTTTTATCCTGCAGGCTCCAGGAGATCAAAAACAAGGGCTGAGGGTCAAAGCCATGAGGATTTAGAGCTAATCAGGAGAAACCCTGCTCTGCTACCTGAAGCAGGGCAATGCCCTACACCACGACATTTGTGGGCTACAGCAGCTCTGTAGGGAGAAACGCGGGGTGTGATGGGTGGGCTCACTGCTCTGAGATGTCCTTTAAACTCGGGCAACCACTACACCCTGGGCAGCAGCTGCCAGCCCAGCTTGGATGGAGGGAGCTGCTTCTGGCTGGTATCTCCTGCCCATAGCCCTGGCAGCAGCACCTGCCTTGGCTCTGGCAGCTGCCTGGTGCCATCTCGTGGTTAAATAACGTCTCTGGAGCACCCGTATTCCTGTCCTGCCACTGCTCTTCCACCGGAAAGAAACATCCCGGTGTTATTTCCCAGCAGGGGACTTCTGCATGCCTTTGCACAGGCAGCTGCCTGCAGTGCTGGGCACAGCACCGGTCGAGGCTGCCTGTTGAGAAAGGGCTGAGCAATACCTGTCTTCCCTGATCCCCTCCTCTCCTAGAATCTCATGGAACAGTTTGCATTGTTAAAGTTCATCCAGCTCCAACCTCCTGCCATGTGCAGCAGCATCTCCCACCAGACCAGGTAGTCCAGAGCCCCACCAGCCTGGCCTCGAACACTAGCAATAGAACACCTGCCACGAGACATCTGGGGTTGTTGTTTCACCTAACCACCTAAGCTTGTATTTCTGCAGAGCAGCTCACTGTGTTTCACTGCCAGGATGGCCAGACCTGTGCGATGGACACTGACTGCCCTCGCCCCGGGGCTGACCTCGCTGCTGGGGGCATGTTGTGTGCCGCTGCATTGAAAGCCCCTTTCACGGCTGACAGTTCTGAGGAGAAGACGGAAAATGCAGCCGCATCCCATTTGCTGGAAGAGGTGAGTGTCCCCCACATCTGCAAAAACTGTAGTGCCTTGTGTGTCCTGCATGCAGCATCACTTCATTAAGGAAAATTGCTCTGTGTAAACACCTTCCTTTCTGCTCCCCAATTTCATGCAGCACCCTGATTTTCCTCCTGAGGTCTCCCTGCTGGGGCGCAATGTCCCAGTGACCTTTCCTGTGTTAGATGATAACTGGGACTTCAGTTAAACCACCCTTCTTGACTTTAACAGTCCTACAGCTTCTGGTGGCAGCAAGCAGGGTGTGAAAGATCTTTTACTGTGAATCATCCTTGGAGATGAATCCTGAGGGGCTGCTGGGTTACCAAAATGATTCCACACTCTCTGGTGACAGCTCATACTGAGTCAGTGCTCAGACCTGTGACAGAACAGCATCTCAGTGGCAACGTCTTCTCCTTTTAAAGCCTGAAAGGAACTTCTGGTTGGAACCCAGGGAAGCTCTTTGCATGTGCTTACCCCAAAGACAGTGTTAGTGTTGGCTGCATAGGGGAACATCTTACTTAAAATTCACTTGTAATTACTTGACCTGGCTACACTAATTAGTTTAAAACCCCAATCTGTGACGTGGCTGACACCAGCAAACAGACTGACCTTGAGTTTTGCTTTGGCTTGAGCTTCTCAGTTCTTTTCCTGAGAAGTTCTGCTTGCTCTGGCCAGGATAGCAGTGAAAACATGGATTAGCAGCAAAAGCCAGACTTTCTACTGAAAGGAACATTCCACCTGTACGGGATAAAACAGGCAGCCTATAGAGTTCCCTGGACAGCACGTCCTCTCCTGTGTGCGACGTTTTTGGGAGAAAATGAGTGTTGTGCATTGCTTCTCATATTTATTTAATCAGGGGCTGTATTCAAATGAAAATTATGAAGATGTTAAACAAGACTGGTCCCAACAGCGGGCCCTTGGGATCTGCTTGGAAGCAGCCACCAACTCAATTTCATTCCATTCAGTGCAGCTCTCTGAGCTGGGCCAGGCAGACAGTTCTTTACCCAGACAAGAGCCCACCTGTCCCAGCCCTGAGGCACCAGCTTCTCTGGAAGAAGGCTGTGAGAGACTGTGTCAGATGCTTTGCTGAAGTCACAGCCTTTCCCTCATCCACAGTCCCTTGGTCACAGAGGAGATCAGGCTGGTCAAGCAGCAGCTGCCTTTCATAACCCTCTGCTGGCTGGCCCTGATTCCCTGGCTATCCTGTCCTGGCTGTGTGAATGAGCTCAGAATAAGCTGCTCCAGAATCTTTCCCAGTACCGAGGTCGGGCTGACAGGCCTGTTGCTGCCTGGATCATCCTTCTGCCCCTTCCTGTGGAGGGGCATGTTAGGAGCCTCCATGCATCTGGGACCTCCCCTGTTAGCCAGGAGCATATTAGGTGAAGCCCTCTTTCAAATGTAATGCAATGCATCCTGCCCATCACATCAGGTTTTCTGAGTCAGTGATGCTCTCCTCCTGCCCCTCTGATATTCATTGGATAGAAGAGAAATGTACTTTCTCTCGTTATTTCACTTCCCAGGTGACTGTACAGGGTTGAATAACAAGGAAGTGCTTGCCTGTAAATGAGAAAAGAGCAGTAATGAAGGCAAAAGCCTTCTAATCCAGTCAGAGTTGCACTGCCTGGCAATCGGGTAAATAAAAACAGCCACGGGGCAGTTTGCTGTTCAAGGGCGCCCATCTACTCCTAAAACAATACCCGATGCTGCAGCGTTCTACCAGAGAGTGGCCTGAACTTGAGAGGCAGAGATGCTGTTTGCTCTTTACACGCCTGTAACTAAAAGCATCTTCTCTTGGCTCATTGAAACCCGAGGAAGACTGAATGGAGCTCATGTGGCTTCTCCTGTGCTTTGTACTAAAGGGGTCTGCATTAAAGGGCCTTCCTGCCCGGCCCAGAGGAACCTGCTGCCTGCTCAGGCAGAGCCTGCCCTGCATGGTTAGGAATTCCCTGAATTCGCAGAATCCCAGAATTACTGAGGCTGGGAAAGCCCTCTGAGCTCACCCAGACCTGACATCATCCAGCCCAGGACATAACATCACCACATCAGCCAGACCAGGGCACTAAGGGCCACAGCCAGGCTGTCCTTCAACACCTCCAGGGACGGGGACTCCACCACTGCCCTGGACAGTCCATTCCAGGCTCTGATCACCCTTTCCAGGAGGAAGGGCTTCCAAACATCTGACCTAACCCTCTCCTGGCAGCTTCAGGTCCTGCCCTCTCATCCTGGTGCCGGTTGCTTGGAAGAAGAGCTTGATCCTGACCTGACTACAACCTCTCTTCAGGGAATTGTTGAGAGGGAGAAGGTCCCCCGTGAGTCTCCTCTTCTCCAGGCTAAACACCCCCAGCTCCCTCAGCCTCTCCCCATCAGACTTTCCCTTCAGTCCCTTGTCCAGCCTTGAATTCTGAGCTACCCCTTCCTTTATTACTCAGGCTAAAGCAGTTGTGTCCTGTTAGGGCATAAATTAGATGCTGTCTCCAGGCACATCAAGGACATGAGAGTCCCTAGGGACAGACAGCATGGCTTCACCAAGGGGAAATCAAACTTGACCAATCTGATGGCCTTTTATGAGGGCATAACCAGGTGGATAGATGATGGCAAAGCAGAGGATGTGGTCTGTTTTGACTTCAGTAAAGCATTTGACATGGCCTCGACAGCATCCTCGGAGCCAAACTGAGGCAGTGTGGTCTGGATGATCGAGTAGCAAGGTGGATCGTGAACTGGCTGCAAGGCAGAAGCCAGAGGGTAGTGGTCAATGGCACAGACTCCAGTTGGGGGCCAGTATCTAGTGGAGTCCTCCAAGGGACAGTACTGGGACCAGTCCTATTCAATCTATACATTGATGACTTGGATGAGGGATTAGGGTGCACTGTCAGCAAGTTTGCTGATGACACAAAGATGGGTGGTGTCACTGACACCCCAGCAGACTGTGCTGCCATTCAGCGAGATCTGGACAGGCTGGAGAGCTGGGCAGAGAAAAATTTAATGAACTACAACGAGGGCAGTGTAGAGTCTTGCATCTGGGCAAGAACAACCCCAGGTACCAATATAGATTGGGGACTGACCGGTTGGAAAGCAGTGTAGGAGAAAGGGACCTGGGGGTCCTGGTGGACAGAAGGATGATCACGAGCCAGCAGTGTGCTCCTGTGGCCAAGAGGGCCAACAGCATCCTGGGGTAGATCAGAAGGGAGATGGTTAGCAGATGAGAGAGGTTCTTCTCCCCTTCTACTTTGTTCTGGTGAGACCACATCTGGAGTATTGTGTCCAGCTCTCGGCCCCTCAGTTCAAGAAGGACATGGAACTGCTGGAGAGAGTCCAGCATAGAGCCATGAGGATGATGAAGGACATGGAACACCTTCCTTATGAGGAAAGGCTGAGAAAGCTGGGTCTCTTTAGCTTGGAGGAGACTGAGGGGTGTTCTCATTAATGTTTATAAATATGTGAAGGGTGGTTGCCAGGAGGATGGAGCCAGGCTCTTCTCAATGTCATCTAGTGATAGAACAAGGGGCAAGGGGTGTAAGCCGGAACATAGGAGCTTCCACATCAATACGAGAAGGAACTTCTTCCCAGTGAGGGTGACAGAGCACTGGAACAGGCTGCCCAGGGGAGTTGTGGAGTCTCCTTCTCTGGAGACATTTAAAACCAGCCTGGATGTGTTCCTGTGTGACTTGGTCTAGGTGATCCTGCTGTGGCAGAGGGATTGGACTACATGATCTTTTGAGGTCCCTTCCAATCCCTAATGTTATGGGATTCTGTGAAATGACTCAGGATTAGCTTAAGCCTCTTACGTTTCCATTTCAATCTTATTTATCCTTTTAAATGGGTCCAGCAGAAAAGCAGAATTCAGTGCTGGAGACACTGGCATCCTGAGGAGCACTGTCCTGGCTCCTGTGCCTTTTGGCCACACACCATCTACTTCAAGTTTAGATTATAAAACAAATCCCCACTCCTACCCGGTTGCAATGTGAGGGCAGCTGATTTTACTCTACTGAAACCACTTTAAAATAAAAGCTACTGCAAAGCTGCAGCCTCTCTTAGTGCCACAGTATTGTAGATTTATTATTTTCATAGAATCATAGAATTTTGGTGGCTTGTCTTCACACTTGACCACTAGCCAAGAGGTCTTCCAACTGCCAGACCTGTCATCACTCCACGACTTTTGGTTTTGTTTCTTTCCCAGCTAATAAATTCACTACAGATCTCCCAACTCTCAAGCAAAGCTCATTCTCACTGGGGTGTTGTGTGCGAGGTTGGAAAACCCCCAAGTACACCAGAGCAGTTCAAAGAACAGGAGGCAGGAAGGGTGAGGGACAACACACCTGGATATTGCAGCGGTAGCCTGGTGTCCTTCTCCTCTGATCCCTGGCCTCTGCACTTGTTCTGTTTGGGACAGTCCCTGAGTTGCTCCTGGTTCCTCTGGGGGTGGGTCTGTAGCTCCAGACAGCATCAGCAAGGCCACATCCTGTGTGCAAAAGTCCATGATCCGCACTCTCCAGTTCATCCCTGTGAGACCTTGGTGCAGGTCAAGGTCAAGTCTGATCCAGCCTCTAAGCAAAGATTTCTCTGTCCTTTCATCTTTTGGTTGTTGGCCTTGTCCTGGGGTAAGGAGTGACCCTGCCCAGCACCTGGTCAGAGCCTGAATGCCTCTTTCCTCCCAAGGGTGAAAGCAACTCTTTGCAGGTGGATCCGCTGACAGAAGTGTGAATCTCAGACCATGCTGGGCGATACTGGCACCAACATGCTACCTGTGAGTTAAAACTCCCTTGCCCAGCGGCAGCACGCACTGGATCAGCAGCCTATAACCAGCTGAGCTCCATCTGTCCTGATGGTGAGAATACAAATCCCACATAACACCTAACAACCCTCCCCACTGGCCATGGAGACCTACTTCACCTTCTGCTATGTATTGCTGTCTCTCTGGTGAGACAGATGCAGGTTCATTGCTCCAGCAACCAAGCACAAGACAGAAAAAGCTTCAGGGAGCTCTGGACACTCACAGGATTGCAGGGAGCAACCCACTGTAGCCTTTTAGTCCTGACGAGGTCCGTTAGAGACCACTGCTGTGACATAGGGCCACTTGGATGGACGTTTTCCCTCCTCACAAGATGACGCTCGGCCCTGGGTGCTGCCCCATCATTTGTTTGGAAAAGAGAAAACCCCAGACACTTGTAGTTTGGTTTTTTTCCTAAAGGTTGTTTTATTGTAAAACCATAAATACAACACTGACATGAAAATCCTCAAGCAACGGATGCTTTCTTACAGTTACAGTTTGTCTTCTGCCTTGGCATCAACTCTGAAAAGAATGTTGCAGAAACATGTCTCTAAGGGATCTCCAAATAACCGAGCTCTGGCCGGGAACACTCAGCTCATTTGGAAGCTAAGTGGAACTATTCCTCCTCTCGTGGAATATTTCCATTCAGACAGCAACAGACTTGTAAAAAACAGCAACATTTAAACACCTTGAATCTTTTTTTTTGTTTTTCTTTAATAATCCTTTTCATTTGACGTCAGTCTAAGTTTGAAACAGCACTGAATTTATTTAGCTGTAAAAAAACCCAACAAAACCAAATCCTAGAAAGGAAACAAAAATAAATCAGAAGAACTTGAGTTGGCCTCAAGCGTTCATCTATCACAATGAAAATCAGCAACTCAACCCCGTGCAATATTGCTCTCTATTGAGTCATTCGATCCACACCAACAATACATGAGACTTCAAACAGGTTTTGTTTTGTTTATTAACACAGCAAGTGTGACATTAGATAACCTTTTAAATACAGTACATGGTTCAGCGCGGGGCCAGCTGCCCGCACTTTTCCCCGTTATGAAGACAAAGCCAGCGGTGGCGGTTTATAAAAATATTGTGTTGCTACAAAAGTATAAATTAATGCTACCGGTATTAAGAAATATTAAACACATAAAACTTATAAGGATTAAGAAAAATATTCATTAATACCTGTAGAAAACTCTGGCCTAAAAAAGATATTTTTTGTATATTTTTTGTATTTATTTTTTTGTATTTTTTAAGATGACATGAGATTCTTGCACTCGCAGGTAGAGACACGCGCAGGTGCATCTGTGGTATTGCCTAGAACATCTGCATCTACAGAAAGGAAGGAAATGCACACGAGTTACCGAGGGCAGGGAGGGGAGGAGGGGAAGGAGGGCGTTAATTGTCTGCTGGATGGAACACCGAGAATTCAGCTCCCAAGAGGAGGTTTAGTGGAACGGAAGTACGGATGAGAACAGCTTCGCTTTTCACATCGGCTGCACACAAAGATTTCCTGACAATCTGGCTTGTCAACGCGACCCTTCCTCGCTACTGCGCGGAGCAGAATCCTGGTGCTCTGGACGCTGCTGCTCCCCCTGCACTCACAGCCTCAGCTGGTCACCCATCCCAAATGGCTCGCTGCATCCGTTAGCGGTTTTCCTAAAGTCCCTGCAAGTTTACCAAGACCAAGGAAAACAGCTCCTACGGCTGCTGCTCGCAGAACGCCCGCCTCCTTCCTTGAGAGGAAAGGTCCTTCTCCATAGATAGCAAGAACAAAAAAAATAAACTCTTGTCCCACCCCCCAGCCAATTCGAACCCCCTCAACCCACACACAGCGTGGAGACTGCCATGAGAACCCCTGGAGGGCTGGACACAAGCATTCAGGGCTGATGAGGCTGGAGTGTCTTTTGAAGGAACTTTGGTTGCATTTCCACATGCCTGTACCCATCAACTCTGCTATGAAACAGTCCTGCTGTCAAGGCTGTGCTGCTCACCGGCTGCCAGGACACGCTGGCCACTGCCCGAGGAAGAAAATGCTCCTACTCAGTGATGGGTGTTGAGCATCAACAGCCCTTTATGTGATGCTGCTCTGTGAAACTGGAACCCAGCTGCCTGCAGATCATTAGACCCTGAAGGGTCTCAATGGATTCGCCGTGTTTCGTGCGAGCAGCACTCTGCCGTCAAGTTCCACAATAAAGGACTCTGACAGGAGTCAAACAGAACCCAAACTGAACAGAAACTCTGCACACACTCAGTACAGAAAAGCCAACTGCAGGGCAGCACATTCACTGGTCACCAAGTCTGGCCTGACATGAGCCAACTCCCCCGCAGCGGTGCTGTGCTCCTCGCCAGGGAACTGCGCTCGCCTTTCCCTCTGGGTTTCCTTGTTCCTCTGAAGCCCCAGCAGATGATAATATGTGGCACAGGGGCAGGTCCCATGCCCTGTGAAAACGAGATCTTACTTGCTATGGGGCACCCTCTCAGAAGCACCTGACACAGGACACAGGTGCTGGATGATGTTCCTGAGCATTCCCAATGGATCCCACAGATCCTAGATCATGGTGCAGCACAGCAAAAGCACAGTGGAAACAGCACCATGTTTGATGCTCTCCCCTCCTCGACTCCTTCACCTTGGCTCTATGAGGGTTGGCATTTGCTCCTCAACAGGAGTTTTCTCCTCTGCCCATCAGCCATCTCCTTTCGGTTTTTGAATGTACTGGAGTGCTGCAATGGGTTTGGTGGGGCTGCTGAAGGGTGAGGAGAAAGACGCTCCGTGAACCCTCCTGACCTACCAGGCAGGACTAGTGTTTCCCGCCTCTACATCCAGTCTCCCTTGTCTTGGCCATGTCCCAAGAAGTCCTATGCCTCACAAAGTTTGCTCCAAGCAGTGGGACAGCCTTGTATCAAATGAAGCAAGCACTCCTTTAACAGAGTCCTCCCAGAAGGACAGATTTCTCCTCCTTGCAAAGGTTTCCCAGAATCTGCCTTTAGTGCCTTTTTGTTCATTTTCAACCCACTACTCCTCGTTATTCTGCAGGGAATGACCTGTCCCTTCCTGCATGTGCTCCCTCTGAGCACTCACAGGAGCTTCTGCCCATCTCCTTCAGCCTGAGCAGTGCAGTTAAGAGATCTCAGCACCAAGCACCACTCCCAGCCTCTGAGCAACTTTTTGGGCTGCTCTTCTGACTGCCTTTTGATTTCTCAGTAACGTGGTGCTGCGTGGAAACATGCCCAACCTTCCCTGAGCAGCACAACGGCTCAGTCCCCCTCTCCTGTGCAATGCTACCTCCTGACTTGTACACTGTGGGATCCAGAAGTGGGAATGGTCCCTCTGATGGGATACGGCTGAGCAGAATCATCCATGGACAGAAGCATACGTGGTAATTTCTTCTCACACTAAACCTTCCATGTTATTGCAAGCAGTTGGAGAAAAGCAAATGATCCAACCTGAGACAACTCACTAAATACTGTATTAACCCAGATCCCAACATTTAGAGCTCAAGCAATTTTCAGAAGGGTTTCCCCTCCATTTTCAGTCATTCCGGAACTTTAGGAGTATCTGCCACAACTTCATGATCGAAACTTGCAGAAGGGTCACCGTGAGTCCCTGAGCTGCCTGTGGTCTTTCTCTCTGATCAGCAGGGAGAACACCCAGCAAGCAGAGTGAAACCAGTGCAGGGGGTTCATGTGGGAGCTTAAGCCAAGTTATCTCAAAGTTCAACTTTTTAACCAGCAAAAAGAGACAGCGAGAGAGACCCTGAGCCCACAGTCAGCTCTGACAGCAAGTGTTCCAGACTGCACCAATTCAATTCTGCACACAACCAGAGCAGTTTTCTTAGAACAGGCAGAGTGCATGGAAAGTTTCCATCCAAAACTGACCCAGAGCTGGGCATTGAGCCCTTCTTGCAAGCCAGAACCCAAATAATGTTAGAGAAATGGGGAGAAGAGACAGAGGAGACAAATCTGTGCTCCAAGTATTCCACTGGCCCTCATGCTGAAACCACTGTTTTGAAGCACTCTGCATCTGTATCTCACTTCATCAGTTTTCTAGTAATCAGTTTGCCAGACAGGATTGGAAGGCCCTCCATCCTTTACAGCTAATCTTCTTGTGGTGCTTGCTCCTCAAGATCACGACTTCTCCCAAAGCAAACTGAATTCAGAAAGACAAGGCTGCAAGGTCAGGCACAGAGTAAGCAGCAGAAGCACATAAGTATTTGGAGGACGGACACACTGGTCTGTAACCCAACACATCTCTCAACTGCAAGGAAAGGAAACAAACAAGCAGAAGACAAATTCCCAACATGACCTATGAGAGGATGATCCCTATTTTGAGGACTTCCCTTCTCAGCTCAAAGGCAGCAGAACCTCATGACAGCTATGGCCAAATTAAGTCCTCTCAGGACTCTCACCACAGGGTGGGCAGCATTCCACACTGAGCCGATCACAGGATACAAACACAGAATAGTTTGGGTTGGAGTAACATGGTAAATGAAGAGCTTCTAAAACTGACACCTTGGTAAAGTATCTACACTTCACAGAATGCAGATCCAAGTCCATGGACTATTCTAAGAAGAAGAGAGAAGGAGAAAGAGGAGCAGAAGCTTGGCACTGAGGTGTTCCAGATGTGCTTCTCTCCTCTTACTGAAGCCTATCAGACAACAGCCAGCCTGAGCAGACAGCATCAACAGCTCCCAGAACCATGTTTGAAACTCAGAAAAGCTGCAGCTTCTTCCACCAAGTGGCTGGAGGAGGGGTCACCAGCTTTCCAGACTGTTCTGTTTTAGTGCTTTAGGTTTTACCTTGTGTATTCGGCTGCTAAGCTGAGTTTGTAAGTCTTTGGGAGAGCCTAATCTACTAGATACTAGACACCACTGCATGTTTGCTTAACATCCATCATTAGTGCAACTGCAATTGAAGTTGCCTTGGAAGGGACAGTCACTTGGACCGGGGTGGGGGCCAGTCAATCCCTCTCTTTGGTTGTCACAGCAAGAAAGCCCCAGATCTGACACCAAAGCCATACTGTAAAAAGGGGAAGGGGGGATAGGCTGGGAGTTAAGGGCAGCTCATTCTCAATCCAAAGGCTTTAAATCTGTGCTAACTCTGCTTTGTTCACTTCCCCACCCTTAACACCTCGAAGATGCACAACACAAATTCCACAGAAGCCTGTCCCTTAGCAAAGGAGAGCTGAAGTTTGGAGCTTTCCTTCCAAAGGAATGCGGGGGGGGGCTGCATAATCACCTGAGAATCCAAGAGCCTCGGGGTTGTTCCCACAGGAACCAAACAAAAAGGTGTAACATGCCGTCCCCAGCGCTGCCTGTCAGTGGTGCCATGTGGTGTTCGTGCTCTGCAGCCTCCAGAGCCAACCTTGCCTTGGATCCATCCTCCAGCCAAGTCTTCTGGCTGCAGGATACCTTGTGCTATTCAGGGGGAAGAGCAGCAAAGCACAAGTGCTTCATAACTGGCACACATCTTGCTGAGGTTCTCTGTTTGTGACTGAGTTATGGTTTGTGCAGGCTTCTCCTGCACTGCAAGTGCCAACAGATGTGTAACCACGGGCCTGGCTGGTGGCTGGGTGGGCAGGACTTGTACAGGAGAGAATACAAGCAGCAAAAAGTTGGCCCGACAACCAACATCTCCATTTGCAAAAGCAACTGCCACAGAAAGATGTGCAAGTGTCTCTGCTTTGGCAGCTCATCTTCATGTGCTGCTACCTCTGCAGCTGCCGGCAGGCTGTAGACTCTCAGATACCCAGAGACAAACCTGGCATTTCAGAGACAACTAGTTCTCCCCTGATGCCGGTAACAGTGCGGAGAAGTAAACCCCAATGCTAGACTCAAGCTAACAGTAGGTGCCGTTCAGGCTGAAAAGGATGATGCAAAGAGCTATCCTCAGTGACCCTGACCTAGGGAAGGTCTCCAGCATGTGAACTGCTGCCCTGGCTGAGCTCCACAGCAGGGAAATTGTCAGTTAGTGCTTGTTAGGTTCAAGGCATCTGCGCACAAAGCCCGAGACAGCAGGTTTGCCATTTCTCATGTCTTAGGACTTGCAACTTCTAGTACAACTACAGATGGGCAGGTGGGATCTTGGTTTAACATCTGTTTGACAACAGCACTTGCAAGAACTCTCCACCGCATTGTCAGCAACCAGAAACCACCTCTCCGCTTGCTGACAGGCTTCAGCCTCCAGCCTGCCTGCTCGGGGCTGAGTTCATCCTCCCACACCTCTGCAACTGCTCTGCTGACCACTGCGACCACAGCTCCAGAGTGCACAGCTGGAAGCAGGAGAGACTGCTTTCAGAAATAACAAGCGGCTTCAATTTGCCTCCAGGATACAAGTCCCAGTGATGAAAAATTAACAGTTTGGCACCAGAAGTTGGACACTGTCCAAGAGGCACCAAGCCCGATGGCCCGCAGAGACCCCATCCTGCAGCCCATGGGCACTGCAGACAGCAGAGCACTGGCCTGGGTGGACAGCAGAGAGAGACTGAAGTGGTTTGGCCTTACTATGATCTCTAATTGCATTCGGGGTGAGCCAGTAGGGGTGAATGTTTAAGGGCCCGTGGCCTTCTTGTCCACAATGATTCAGCAACATAACAAGTAGTGTAATGCACTGTAGGTATTAAAAAGACATTCGTGCTACTAGCGGAAACCACTCTAAATAAAATGGGAAGATATTCTTTGCACTCAATCAGGAGCACTTACATTCAGAAGGATCTTTGAGCCCATGCACTTCTCTAAGCTTCCTTCAAACCCCAGTTTGACAAAACTGATGATCTTTGTTCCCCTGAAAAATCATACACCTTGGCTTGTCCCCGGCCTTGTGAAGGTTATCTGGAGAAAAGTTTAGGTACGAGGGTTCCCAATGGCAGCTGGCAGGCCCTGGCAAGCTTGCTGGTGGCCTACAGGCTGCTGCTTGTTGCTTGCTCACTTTTCTTGGTCTCTAGGTTTTCCACACAAACAGTGGCTGTGGTTCCTAGGGCAGGATCTGATCACAAATGGGCTACATTAGAACAAGTGTGAGAGCCCCTGATGGAGAAACTTCACAGAGCAGCTAATTAACACTGAGAATTCAGAAAAGAAGTTATGGTGTGGAAAAAAAAAATCCAAGAATTGTAATCTTTACATTTGCTGCCATGAGCCATTTTCTGCCATTTCTCTTAGCTTGAAGTCAAACTTGGAATCCCTGCTTGACATGGGAAACCCAAAACGAGGAGTGGAGACAGAACAGTAGCTTTTGGTTTGGTTTGGTTTTTTGAATAAAGATGTATGGAAAAGCTAAAATTAAAAACCCCTTTAAAGTCTCCCTTCCTGATTTCTAAAGATACTGATAACATGCACTGTGTGTCAAGAAGGCTGCAGACAAGTGCCCTCAAGGTGTACAGTTAGTCAAAGGAGCAAAGTCCAGTGCGGAATGGGTCAGTTCAATGTAGTCTGATTATCCATGGCAAGATGGCCCAGGGGACAAGAGGAAAGGTGAGGTGAGGAGAAACAAAAAGAAACTTCAAGTCATTTTAGATCTCAGCTGCCTGAAGACTTTAGAACATCAGCCTCCCATTCGTCTGCCCACTTGAAAACATCAGAAAGTCTGTCAAGTCCACACACTATCTATGGAAAGGAGCACGCTCCTGGCAGAGGGCTGTCTCTCTCACGTGCTCAGCTTTCCTTTCAAACTTAATTTTATATATATTTATATTTTTATATATATATAAAAAAGCACTTGGTTTCCAGGGGCATTCGTAATGAGGTCCACAGTGTTTAGAACTTAAAATTCTTTTTCTTTGTTTGGAACAGTGTTTTAAAGTTTTGTTTTAATTAAAAGACAGTCTTAAAGCATGTTGGACTTCAAAAACATGAGTTTGTTCATGTCTTCTGGACTGAGTAGCCGTCTCCTTTTGATTAAGAGAGCCTGCTCACACATATTTACACATTCGCTTCTGGCACCAACAGCAGGCACTGCTAAGAGCCAAAAGGCTAGCTTGGCTAGTTTTGTATGCTTTTGGGTAACACACGACCAGTACTGAAACAGGTCAGGGGTGGCCTGGAAGAGAGGTTCTTGCAAATAATCATAGACTTCATTTTTCCCAAACCAATCTTCTTCCTGAGCTGCTGTGGCTTCCCCTGCTGCCCGAGGCTTCTTGGTTGAAGGTTCAAACTCCGTTTCTTCTGCCCAGGACTCTTTCACCTCATTGATCAACTCACAGACTTTGCCAATGATCTCTTCATGCTGGTAAGGAGGGACAGGCCGCAGCTTCTGCTGAGGGTCCAAGATCATGGCTACCTTGTGTGCCGAATGAACTTTAAAGTTCTCCTTCAGTGCCTCCAAGAAGAGGTGGCAAAGTATGCTGACCACGCCAGCATCGTTGGCTTTGGAAGTGAACAGTTTCTCCAGTTTGACGTAGGTGGGCAGCACCAGCTGCAAGGTGGGCCGGCTCTCATTGCTCAGCTCAATCACTGCCTGTTTCACTGGAGCCAGAATGGCTGCCAGGTTGCTGAGCAGGTGCTTGTTCAGGTTTTGGATGAGGTTCATCTTCTTGGCCCTGCTGTAGAACTCGCAGATCTGCTCGTAGCGCTCATGGACGAGCAGGAGGGAGTCGGTGACTGAGTTCCAGCAGGGTGGGGGAGAGGTCTCTTCCAGGGAGCCAAAGGTCTCCTTTGAGAGGCCTGTGGATCCTGCCAGATCTTCACACACATTCAGGAGCTCAATCACTTCATGCATATTGCGAGCCTGTAGCGTTCGCTTGTTCAGCACACTCTGCACTACTGAGTTCAAGGCACAGGCTGAACAACGCAAGCACATGCCTGCCTTGGAGAACGCAGAGGAATTGACTTTGCAGTCTGTGACGTACACCGTCCTGATCTCTGACATCACAAACTCTGAGAGCACGTTCTGTACCCAGTGGTGGATAAAATCACCATTATCTCTAATGTCTACACCCTTAATTCCCAGGACATAGCTCTTGATGTGGTTGCCTTCCACCTGGTAAGCCGTCAAGATGTAGCACGAATCGGGGCCGATGCTCTGCGAGTGGCAAGTCACACCAATGCCAAGGCACGCGTTGCTGCCCAAGGCGCAGGTGACTTTCACCTTCACTTGGTTGTACATGCGAGGCAAATGCTTCAGAGCCAGCGTGTTGAAATTGCCAAGGATCTCGGTGACTGAGAAGGCACCATAGCGAGCGCCGCTATCCACCAGGGTCTGTGCAAGCTTGATGAATTCCTTCCCACTCACCACGCTCAGAGCCCCAAGATCAGTGCACATCACCCTCAAAAGCCTCTCAGCAATATTCTGCCGCTCCTTCTCTGGGATTGCACTGTTTCCCACCGAACCGCTCGTGGATGCTGTAATGAAATACAAGCAGGGAGAGAAAGCACCGTATGAGCATTGGTCCTGTGTGACAGGAGACAGGAGGGACTCATCCTCTGTGAGTAGACCGTGCACAGATGATGACAGAGCCATCTTCAACCCTGAACTTCTTCCCCCAAACATTTCTGGCCAGAGGAACCTCCAGGGTTACAAGGTTCCAGACGTCACTCTTGGCTAGACTAGCAAGCAGCTTATCTGCATGCGGGCACTGAAACACAACACACACTATCTACTCACAGTGCAGTGCTGTAACCAATGGCATCTCAGCAGTGCTCCTCGAGGAACTATCTAGCTAAGTGATAATCAAGTGTGCCCCTGGCTCTCCATATCAACAGGCTGGTGGTCACAGCTTGGTCCAGCTAGATATCTCTATTTTTTTTGTGATTTAAGCCTTTTCCTTGAGACAGTTATCTGAAGAGGAGCTGCTTTAGTGAAGCACATAACTTCCTCCACTGCCTCAGCCAGTGCTGAAGCCCAAGATTCCATTTCTTCCTCTGAACTCCAACAATCCCACCTCTGATGGCTGGTTCCAGGCAACATAAGCAGCACTTCTGGCCATTCCAGAACACAAACCATCAGGCTTTTCTATCGCCCCCCACTCTGCTCAGCTCAAGAGCTTTGCAACTGATTTCCCCAGGGCTGTATTTTACCGTTTCCCACAGTGAAGCACAACCCCAGACGATGAGTTGGGGACAGAGCCAGGGCCTGGCTGTGGGTGACAGGCTATGCCTATGTGACACCACCACACTGCATTCGTTTTCTAACCTCAGGCGAGAAGTCTGACCTTGGATCAGATGTTAACTCTTTGTACACCTTTCCACCCCCCTCTCCGGGGCTCCCAGTACATTTTGCATACGAGTGCTCCTGTATTAGGAATGGGTGGTCTGCTCTGCAGGACAATATGTGGATCATGGATGGAATCAAGCAGTTAGGAGACGCCAAGGGCCTTGCGCAAAACAGTCACTGCTGCACCCTGACTGTCACTTGTTCAAAAGGGACAGCAAAGGCTGCTACATACTGTTGTTCGCGTTATTTCTTTGGAGCTGTGGTTTCCATTTTTCTTCCACAACAGCTAGAGGGGACCTGGGCTGGCTGGAGGCAATATTGTTCTCGTTGTCAGCTGCGGGGCAAGAGACAGGGAAGTGTTAGAAGCACAAGGTAACATGGCTTAAAGCACGAAGAAGGACAAACAGCAGCCACCTGTTTAACATTTACTTGTTGTTCCCTTAACTAAGTTGATGATCATCTACTACATTGTCTGTATCCTCTAACCAGATTTCAGATTTGAGATGGCCCAGGACCATAAGTGACCTCGGAACTATCTTCAGATGTGCAGCCTATCACTTCCCAAAAGGTAGCTGAAAGGACAACGGCTTTTTCTGTGCTCAGTGTCATTGATGCCACCAGCGCACTTGAGAAATGTCTCCCAGCCAAGTGAAGCTGCACAGCAGGAGGACACACTGCTCCTCATGCAGCCCTCCTTGTACAATTGGCTTCCTTGTGAAAGGCAAGGAGGTCTATCTGTAGCCAACACCCACTGTTCCTCTGCCTCACTGCCTCCTTCTGCATTGCAGAGGGCTTCCCTGTTCTTTACTGTTAAATACTTTGCTTTTCAAAGTAGGCTCAACTCTTCTGCACCCAAGGACCTTATTACTATATTCAGATCTGGTTTTCCCCCACAGTAAATCCCCTCATTGGCTGCTCCCTGCTGCCTCAGACTGGAAATAAAAAAAACCAGCCCAAGTTTCTGGAGTGTGGCCACAGCTTGTTCCTCTATACAGCAGCTATGCTGTACAGACCAGATGCCCCAGGGGTCCTTGTGTGTGTAACTGTGCTAAATGCTGTGGCTGCAAGTTTGATGGGATTCTTCAAGGAAATGAGCCACAATCAGTAAGTTCTGTATCGTAGCCATGTTCTTCCTATCTTGTCCCTCAAGAAATTCCCCCAGCCTCTACAAGAAAGTTCTTAGTTCTTCATCTGCTTTACTATGGAATTGTGCTCTGAACTACTTAAGTTGAAGGAGGCTGAGGGGAGACCTTCTCACTCCCCTACAACTACCTGAAAAGAGGATGTAGAGAGGTGAGGGTTGGTCTCTTCTCACAAGGAACAGGTGACAGGACTAGAGGAGATGGCCTCAAGCTGCACCAGGGGAAGTTTAGACTGGCCATGAGGACAAAAGGGAAAGGGTCATCAGGACTTGGAACAGGCTGCCCATGGAGGGGGTTGCATTCCATTCAATTTCTGGCCACGTTTTACAGTTGTGGCCATCTGGAGCTCAGGGACAGGGTTTAGAGGTGGCCTTGGGACAGTGGGGTTAGTGGTTGTGATGACGGAAAGTGATGATTGAGTGATGATCTAAAAGGTCTTTCCCACTCTAAATGGTTCCATGATTCAATTGTTCTATGAAACAGGCTGTGAAGCGACAATATAGTGCCCAGTGAAGTGGGGTGGGAAAGGAAAGAGAAAGATGGACAGACTGATGACCAGGCTGAAACAGAAGGATGGAATTAAAAACAAAGAAGACAAAACAGGTCCTTTACTCATCGTAGCTGGACTCATCTCACATAAGATTTGGATAACTCTGTTACACACAGCTCTCCTCAAAGTGGCCCCTTAGAATTCCTTTTACACTCAGTGGTGCAACAGAAGCTTAGGAATGTGATTCCTTCACTCAGGCTGAACCAGATGCCTCTTGTTGTGCAAGATTAAAAAATACATCAAGATGTCACTTGGTGTAGGGGATCCTGCTGTTGCAGGGGGATTGGACTAGATGATCTTTCGAGGTCCCATCCAATCCCTAATGATTCTATGATTCTAAGATCCATCACTCTGAACTCACCTGGAGTCAAAGGCTTCTTCTCCACTGATTATAAAGGGAGTCCAAGCTGTCCAGCTCAGGTGGCAATACCTACAGCCTGGGCACAGCAGCTCCAAGAGCAGATTACAGGAATCCTTGGTGAGGCACACACAGGTCCCTGTTCTGCAGGTCACTCTAAGCAGGTGCTGAGCAGAGGGCAAAGCTGCTCTCCTTCACGTGTACCCATGAGCAACACAGGACGTGACAGACCCAGTTAGACTCTGGGACTGCTTCAAGGCCTGTATGTGCCCAGGGAATTCATGGTTGTGCTTGGTACCAAGCTCTGTCATGCTTGGGTTTGCAGCTAGAGGTGGTGTAAGATATGAGAAGAGCAGGAAGTGCTCCAGTGAACGCCAGTGGTCAGATCTGACACAGCACTCTTCCCCAGCATCTGCCTGGACTAATCACTGTTGAGGTGGTGTCACCCGCGTCTTCAACTCCCAACATTTGTGCACAGGCAAACAAAAATGCTGGATGTGCCCTAAATACTCTGTTAGTGAATCAGGCCTTCCTTGTCTTGATGAGGGGTCGGGTGGAGGAAGAAACCCTCAATATTTCCTCCCAACTCTTTAACTATTTCATAGTAATAAGGGATTTATTATGTACAAATATCTGTTGGCATTCAAGGCGGCATTAATGGGATTTGTGCACTTCAGCATCAACTTATTAGGCACCTTGTGAACTAACTACACAGATCATGGTTCCTTAATTTCTCTTCATGCCTCCAATCCTTTAATCCAGGTTCAGCCTAGTTGTCCTTTTATTTTTGTAGCTTAAGATTGCAGAAAGGGCTTTATATGGCAGCACTCAACCTGAACAAAGTACTCCAAGGGAGTCAAAGCTGTATATTGTACAGTGTAATTACAGAACAAATTCCTTTGCCTGGTGTTCTGCTGTTCTATTCCTGCCTTTCAGCATCCAATTTACATTCTAATTACTTCTTTCCATTGTGTAGTTGCTTTATGGGGCTATAATCTCTCTTATTACCTTCTACCCTCCAGGCTCAGCTCTCTGAATGACTCAAAAGCCCAGATGTCCCTGCATTTGCTCCTTGAGGGCAGTAGTACTTTCCCATCTTCAGTCACTTTCAAGAGGGGCTCAGTGGACACAGCACGTTCAGGTGGGAGAGACTGGCCCGTTGTGTCAGTCGTGACAAGCCAGTCTGGACTCCTGAACACATCAACTGAGAGACTAACTGATCCATATGGGCTTCTTGTATCTCTGCATCCCTAAAATGCAATGTTCCTTGAGCCAGGCATATCGACAAGTATAAAACACTACTGAGCCAGTGTCTCCAGTATGTGGCTCTTGTTCTGCTGACTACTGCAATGTCTCTGCACTCCCAGTCTTCAGGGACGTTGTGACAATGTTGTTTGTTGGATGTGGAAATCCTCAAGCTGGTGAAGGGCCTTTGAAGACAGGTCTTATGAGAAGCAGCTGTGGGAACTGGGGTTGTTTAGTCTGGAGAAAAGAAGGCTGAGGGGAGACCTCATTGCTCTTCACAACTGCCTGAAAGGAGGGTGTAGAGAGGTGGGAGCTGGCCTCTTCTCCCATGTCTCTAGCAGTAGAACAAGAGGAAAAGGCCCCAGATGAAGCCAGGGGAGGGTTAGATTGAACATCAGTAATTTTTTCTTCCCTGACAGAGCGGTCAGGGGTTGCAACAGGCTGCCCAGGGAGAGAGGGAGTCACCATCCCTGGAGAGGTTCAAGAAATGTTCAGAAGAGGCACTTCAGGACATGGCTTAGTAGGCAGGGTGGGGCTTGGTTGATGGTTGGACCTGATGATCTTGGTAGTCTTTGCCAACCTTAATGATTCTATGACTCTGTGATCTCCACTGTTGCTCTGCTTAAGCACCAAACCCAGAACCATCCACCCACCAAACCTTTCCGCAGCTTTCACATCTCTTTGGTTTGTTTCACCCTCATCTCACAGGATCAGATGCCACACTGCTCGCCCCCAACCACACCAACTGAGTAGAAAAGTTGCTGCTCCCTCTGGGGAAGGGACACGAGCATGGGATTCGCAAGATGACACATAGAGGGGGAACAGCAAGGGATGGCTGCTGTCACAGGAGCAGCCTTGGACACACCTGGAGAAAGAATTCAGAGACATGGACAAGCTCACTGTTGCTGTGGTACTGAGCCATTCGGGGAAGCAGCCAAGCAGAAGACAGTGACTTGCAAAGAGGGCAAGCAGAGATGAGAAAACACACAGTTTAAGGAGTTAGAACGAATCCTGAGCTGGGGAGGAAATTTACCCATTAAAGTATCTCTGACACTTATTTTGTGTCCTAAGTCTCCCAGGTGAACAAGCCTGGAGGCCAAGGGCCATTTGAAAAGAGAAAGAAGAAGCTGCAGACAGCACAGGCTTAAAATTCTCAACAGCTCACACCCTGCCAGTTAACTGCCATCTCCCCTTCAACACCTCAGCCTTGGTCCCTCCTGTGCATCTCCTTCGTGTCGTAATTCCAACCACTGTATTTCAACATCAGGGACCAGGTTAAGGCTCAGGATGGTCTGCACGCAGCTTGCAGACAAGCACAGACTGCCACTGCCCAGCAGCAAGAAAAGATTCCAATACTATGGAGCGAGGGGCAGGCACCCCCCCCAGCCTTGGTGTAACACAGAGTCCTATTAAAGCTCCAACCAGCATTACCCAGCTCTAACACAAAACAGCACCCACAAAACTCACACCATCCCCTAACAAACCACCCTAAATGTCTCATACAGAGACAATAAAGGAGCTGCTGAACACCACACACAGTCTGCCCTAAGATTCACCAGTGAGAGCTGAACTGCAGAAGAACTCAATGAAGACTCACTAAAATGAAGACTAAAACACCAAACAAGCTAACAGCTTTGATGAGAATTACTGTAACAGAATGGAGAATCCAGTTTTCCTTGAGGCACTTCTCCTTCCTTGCTACTCAGCTCAGGGCTGACCTGCACACTGAGCAGACGCAAGCACTGATCGCATACCCTAACAGAGCTGCTGCCTGTCAGCAATGGTCTGGCAATGGCAAACGAACTCGGAAATGTCTGTTAATTCACTTGAATTTTCATTCCAGAGGGGAACAAAAGAAAAAATTCTGCCAGAACAAAGCAAAATCTGTTCTGTGTTTTTGAGTACTCTGAGTGCTGCCTTTGAAACAGCTTTTGGCTTTGAAATTTTGAAATAATCTCTACTGAGATGGAAAACATAACAAGGTGGCTTAGAAACCAAGGAGTGCAACTAGAGATTTATTCTCAAGAGAGCTAAGAAGGAAATGAACGTGACTGCTGAAATAGCAAATTCTTCGTCTGAGACCACATTGCAGTCCTTTGCAGAACTCCAGGAGACACGGGTGCAGAAACAGGCTTGTGTGGGCAAAGGCTCTGCTGCCCTACCAGCATTTTCAGTCTGGTTGCTTCAAGGAGAACTACCCCTTCTGCAAGGGGAGGGATTTTATCTGCAGTAGGAGTGACCCATCAGTGCTGACACAAGCCATCCCTAGGTACTCTGGGTAAATGCAGTGCGGAGTCTGATGTGCTCTGCAATAGCACTGAAGGGAAAGGAGCAGTATTTACGATCTAGCGTGAGCCTGGTGTTGATGCAGCCACTGCCTCGTGCTCCAGCCTTTGAGAATCTTTTGAAATTTTTTTCTGCAGGTGAATTACTGGGGCTTTGCAAATGGTGAGCACAGAAAGCTCTATTGACACACAACGGGGTCAACATCAGGCACCAGTGCAGAATTAAATTCTTCGCTTTAAGCGAGTCGAAGCGCCCAGCTTACCTGCATGGGACTGCATGTGCTCCAGGAGATTGTTATAAAACTGGAACTGGATTCCACAAGCTCCACAGGTGTAAGGCTCTGTTTGGGAGAAATCAGTTCAGAAGAATTACACAGAGTATGTGGGGGAGCAGCACACGTGCACGCTTCACTTTGTACAGTAGCCTCAGGGCCCGCTTCTTGCCACCTCAGCCCACATGTGCACGTCACAGTGGCTCCTCAGATACAAACCCACGGGGCTTGGGCTGCGATTCAGGAAAGGACAAAGGCACGGCACTGCTTCCCGGGCTGAGGTCAGCCATTTTCCAGCTCCTTCACTTTAGTGCCCTGAGATGGTCCAGGATGGCGGAGGGGCAGATCAGGCACTAAAGTGAAGCACCTACCGGGACTGTGGGGGCATCTCTGAATCTGCACAAAGATCTGAGAGGCTACACCCTGATCACCTGCTGCAGGCTGGTTTATGCACATCCTTGTTCTTTATAAACCTAAAGCAAAGTGTGATGTATTCATTCCACATCCAGGTGCCAAATTCCAGTCTCCACTGCCTTTCTTGAGCAAGATAAGGAGCAATGGGTTATGAAAAACCCTGATGCTCAGATGCTGGGATGTGAAGAAGTGCCATGGGGAAACGTTGCTTGGGGTTTTTTTGTGGCTGTCCAGTAGTGCAGCAAGACCAGGGACCGGTGGGTGCCACAGAGCTTCATGGCAGTGAATCGCTGGGATGAGCAGAAGTGTACGGGAAGAAGCACAGAGATCAGAGCTGTGCCAGAAGGCTGAGAGCAGAACTGAAGCCATGGAGCCAGAGCAACATGGATGAAGTGTAGTCAGGAAGAGCTGGGTGCAGAGCAACCTCGTGAGCTGAAAGATATGTTTAGTTCTGTTCTAACGAGCACATTGAAAGTGCATTTTTACCACTGAATTAAACTCACAGCAAGTGTTTGCAGTTGCTCACTCAAACAGTACCAGTCGAGTGCCTTAGCTGATAGATGCAACGTCAAGTTGGAGAGGTTCATGTTGCTGTTTGCTCCAACACCTCCAGACACACCAGCACACAGCCACCACTCACGCTGTGGCATTTGGTTTCCTAAAGCAGAATGGACAAACACAAGCACCTGGCATAGCCTCAGTGTTGTATATAAATGCCTGGCACAGACACAACGTCTGTGGCTACTACAGACCACAAACCTGTTTCTGCTCTGGAAGGGAAAAACCTACTTTGCATCAACGATTAAGCTAAAGCAACAGCATCCATGACGGCAGAACCAAAACACAGGACAGCACAAGCCTGACTTGGCTATAAAGTCTTATCAGGCAGCAAACTCCAGATTCCAATGGACAGCTACAGGAAGCTGCATAGAAAAAGATTATAAAAGAGACCATGAGTGGTTTGGATCAGCTCTGCTTCTCTGCCATAAGGCTGAACACCCTGCCATGGCCTTCCCATAGAACCTAGAGCCCTTGGAATGGCAGAGTCAGCTCTGTGGGCAGAAGCTGTGCTGGTGCTTTGCTTCGCTCACTGCCTTTTCTTGTGATGCTATCCCAGTGTTTGCTGTAGAGAGAAGGTTTGGAATACTGTGGTTAAGTAACTGTGCCTGTGAGGAAAACCCAAGAAGGCTGTGGTGGCTGAGCAGCACACTTGGGGACTATGGGCCTAGACTGGCTGTTTCTGCTGGATTCACCAGCAGTGAACCAGGTGTGGTAAAATGCCACAAGAGATTAAAATATCATCTCATTAAACATCTTCAGTGATTCTTAAGAGCCCACACGGGTACAAATAATTCCTCTTAAGACACATTTCAATGCCAGATGACTTGTGGTACAGATGCCTCTATTTGTTGCTGTCACTTGTGGAGCGCAGGCTGCTCAGACGGAAATGTCTCCAACCAAGTTTTCAGATTCTCCTTTCAAGTGTCAAAATTAACACTTGATTCATCTAATGAATGAGGTTACACTTCAGAGAACCTACTGAGTGTTGCTGATGGGTTCCTGGCAGGGTCAGGAGAGCTGTGATGTTGCAGTCAAGAGAATGGAACGTGCAGCACACCTCAGGTACTTCAGAAATCTGAAATTCAGAGATGTGACACCGTGGTTTTCTGGGACACTTTCAGGTTTCCAAGTGCCACCGAAACCTAAGTAGACACACACATTCCCTTCTGCCATGTCTGCCTCTACTAACTCTGGCCAGAGAAAGCTGTGGTGCAGAAATGCATCCCTCACTGCTGCAGACCAAGAACTCTTCTCTGCTCCCACATAAGTGCAAGAAGTTTCCCTAGAAGCAGGTTTCCAAGTAGCCACCAGAATACGTCTTCCCCCTAATCTCAGTGACAGGGTACCTCACTGACAAGCAAATCACTCACAGACCTCAACACTCTGCGAGCAGCAAATTTCTCACACTCAGTTTCACTACATCCTCTGATCTTCTCCTCAGCTTGTTCTGGCTCACAGAGCTGTTCTACCTTCCTCCCATAACACTCTTAGCTACTTCATCACCATAAACCTCTGCTGTCTTTCTTTAGTTCCTCCCTTGCCTCACTCCTTTCACTCTTAACCAGTCTTTTGTGGGTTCTTCCCATCTCCAGCCACCATGCAGTGACCATCAAGGTCTCCAGAGTTCTTCACTTCAAGCCTCTTCCTCTGCCACTACAAGACACAGTGTACTGGGGGCTCTCACTGACTCTGAAAGGTGTCTCATTCTTCTCAGTAAAATCCTGTTCATTTTTATCCCATCTCCAAAGCCTTCCCTGCTGTTCTACCACACAGATGTCCACCTCTGGAAACAAAACCCCCACTTGCTCTCAAAACCTGGCTTTCCCATTCTGAAAATGCCAAACATTTTCTAAACACCTCTGAGACACAGATTCCTAGAACTGTACAGTTTGCCACAAATGAAAAGGAGTGAGGAGAAAGCACGGGATAAAAATTCAAGTAATCCAGCAATTCCCAAGTCTTTGCTAGGGCGGAGGGATGGGACACTCAGGAGAGTGTGGGAATGAATGAACTTGCTTTACCTCTCAGGGCTTTCTCAAACCTCTTACTTTTGCAATTTCAGCCTCTACACTCCACAGCAGAGTCATGAAGGAGAGTGGGAGGTGTCAGTGCTAGAGGAAGGCGAGGGAGCTGGAAAGTGAAGAAAAGAAAAGCCAATGCTATGTGAACCCAGGCAAAAGCCACTGCTGGGGCAAAACTGCTCCTCTGGGCTGGCACTAACAGTGAGTAGCCCCCTACTTCTAATTCTTCTAGTGACTTAAAGGCAGAGTTAACTGGAAAAGTTGTCAAAGCTGCTCTGATCACCCCTGTGAGCCACACTTGTGTCCTCTTCTTCCTGGGTGGCCAAGGCAGGGCACACCTACTAGCAAAGCAGGGTGAGTGGCTGTGCAGGCAGCTCAGAAATGGCTCAGAGACTTCCAGCCTGCAGCAGGATTGGTCAGCCAGCCTGTCTCATGCTACTGGAGACCTTCTTTAACTTATTCCTCACTTTAACCCCTTCACTGCTTCTCAGGAACCAATTCCTCTTGCAGCTCCATGTCTGAAGGAGTGAGAGTTGTGGCAGGCAGGGAGCTGACCGAGGCTGCCTTCAGATACTCTGCACTGCCAGTCTGAAAGGCTAGGCTCTGGCTGCTCTTCCTATTTTGCCCAGGCTGTGATCTGGGCACAAGGTCCTGCCATTTGCACATTGCAGACTGTGGCCTCACTAGTACAGACTGACACTAGAGCATCCTACAAACACTTCACATAAGCCATTAAAGCATTCTCATGCCTTGGTAAACATCCCAGAAGATGAATCACAGAATTCCAGAATCACTGAGGCTGGAAAAGCCCTCTGAGCTTACCCAGCCCAGCCCAGGACTTAACATCACCCCATCGGCCAGATCAGGGCACTAAGGCCACAGCTAGTCTGTCCTTCAATACCTCTAGGCATGGGGACTCCACCACTGCCCTGGGCAGTCCATTCCAGGCTCTGATCAGCCTTTCTGTGAGGAAAGACTTCATAACATCCAACCTAACCCTTCCCCAGCAGCTTCAGGCCCTGCCCTCTCATCCTGTTGCCTGGGAGAAGAGCCCATCCCCCAGCGGATTACAACTTCCCTTCAGGGAGTTGTCGAGAGACAGAAAGTCCCCTCTGAGTCTCCTCCAGGCTAAACACCCCCAGCTTCCTCAGCCTCTTCTCATCAGACTGCCGTCATTCCTCTATCTACTTTCAGCCAACAAGCTTTTCCACATCCAACACCAGAGCCATGAAGCTGGAGCAGCAGCCAGAGATGTTGCATTTTCTGCTACATCTTCAGCTCTCCTAATCCTGCTCAGGCACCGCTACAATGCACGTTCCTGCAGCACCCAGGAAAGCTGGAGACCCTGTGCAGCACCAGGGGAGTAGCTCTGCCTGGCACAAGCTGCTGTGTAGGGAGCACTGCAAAGCAAAGCTCTCAGAGTCTCCCATCTTCCTCGTCCTGCCACATGGCTGAGCTGCACCCCTTGCTGCAGAAGGGGTGCAAAAGGCTCAAAGTCTTCACAGAAAAGTAAGTAATAATGAACTGGACCCTCAGAGCGTTCACGGTGCCACATCAGCCCTGCCATGTCTCTGGCTCTGTGCCACTGCTGTATGCTCAGAAGTTGCCTGTGACCCTGTAGCCTCAATTTGATGGCAGAAAGTCTGTGCACAAAATGGCAAATGTCGTGTGGGCCACACCTGTCCACACGGCATCAGAGAAGGTGATAGGGTACGGTGTGGACCATGACAGTGCCTGTGCTGCTCCCCTGCCACCTGTCCACCCCCCATCTTCTCCCATCTCCTTCCTCCTCCAGTTCTTCCTCCTCCTCTTACTCTTCCCTCTCCGCCTGCCTGTTCAGCTCAGAGCTGCTGGCACAGACTGAGCACATTCTTTTCTTTGTCACTGTGCTGTGCCTCCCCCACAGAGAAGCAGCCTCCAGTGCTCCAAGACAGCCATGCTGTCCCCTCTCCAGCAACCCTGAGAACTGCCCTGTGAGGAGCCCTGTCCCTCACTCTCAACAGCTCTTCTAGGGCAAAATGCTTGAAAACTTGGAAGGAGGAGGAAATCACTCTGAACATGTCCTGTCTGCCAAGCAGACAAGGGCTACTAAAGCCAGTTGATCTCAGATGAGCCTGACTCTCATTCCCAAGTTCCAAGAAAATCTGCTGCAAGCACACAGCACCACGGAACTGCCACTGCCCATCCAGGGCACCTCTGCTGGTCTCTCTCAAGCTCTCCAAGCCTTAAGCTCAGCAGCACTCCCCAAGGAGTAATGTTTTGTTCTCCTAGCAAGCACCAAAGAGCTCTTCTTCCTAGAAAGGTGTGTCTGTGGTGCACTGGGTGTTGGCAGCAGAGCACTCTTTCTCTCCAAAAACATCCTTCCGCACAAAACCTGATCTCCCTTTTGAGCCAGTACCCTCTCTAGTCTCAACAAGAGGTGCTACCAGGTCACCTCTGCTAGTTGCCCAGGTACCATCCAAAAACACCTTTACAGAAGCCTAAAGCTGCAGCAGCAGCTGCTGAAGCCCCTTTGGTCTCGAGTCACACAGAACTAATGCTCACAGTTGGTTGCACAATTTAAACCATCTCTCCCCAAGGCTATTATTAGACACTTTTATTGGTGCTGGAGATAGATGCTGTGAACGAGGCTCCAGAGCCAGGCAGCTGCCTGTGTAAGCCAAGACAGAGAAAAACCAGCATTTATGCTTAGGTTAAATAAATCACTGTAATTCCCATGTTAGTGCTCATTGCCACATCTAAGCCAGAGAAAACAGCAGAGCCTGGTTTGAGGCCAGGAGTTAAGAGCTTTTAACAGAAAGCTTCAGCACAAAACAGCCTGAGCTGCTGAGGCACAAGTTGCTGGGAGCAGCACCTGCAGCAGATTTCAACAGAAAAGACCCACAGATCATCTTTGCTAGATCCTGGGGAACGGGAGAGGTGCCCATGGACTGGAAGATAGCAAATGTTACCCCAATCTTTAAAAAGGGAAAGAAGGAAGACCCGGGTAACTATAGACTGGTCAGCCTCACCTCCATCCTAAGAAAGGTGATGGAACAATTTGTACTAGAGGCTGTTTCCAGGCACATCAGGGACAGGAGGGTCATTAGGGACAGTCAGCATGGCTTCACAAAAGGAAAGTCATGCTTGACCAACCTGATAGCCTTTTATGAGGGCATAACCAGGTGGATGGATGATGGCAGAGCAGTGGATGTTATCTATCTTGACTTAAGTAAGGCGTTTGACACGGTTTCTCACAGCGTCCTTGCAGCCAAACTGAGGCAGTGTGGCCTAGATTTTCAGGTAGTAAGGTGGATTGTAAACTGGCTACAGGGTAGAAGTCAGAGAGTAGTGGTCAATGGGACAGAGTCTAGTTGGTACATGCAATTGTGTTGCTGTGTCCTCAGCATTACTGTGCTCTGCAGGGCTTAGTTAGGACAGCATGGGAGCTCATGTAACAACTCGCCCCACTGACTTCTCAATCTCCTGACCTCCACCTCCCAACAAAATTGAAAGACAGCAGTAGCAGGCTTGTACAGATCACAAGTCAACTGAAAGATAAGAAAGAGATTTACCAAGAAATAAACCACTTGAATGGGACTTGTGTTTTGTACTCTGGTGCAGCTGACATAAGGCAGTTGTCTGTGTCTCAAGAGGCAGAAGTGTAGGGGGCTGATCTCAGACTGCAACCAACAATCAAGAATTATTAAGCTCCAAGCACTGAAGCTGCACTCAGACACCAAAAACCCAAGCCTCAGTCATGTATTCCCAACAGAAATCCAACCAGGTTGGCTGTGTGATTGCTGGACTGCAGAGAAAGAGCAGAAGAGGACAAACGGCCAATAGCAGAGCAGAAGGAAGAGCCCAGCACCTGTAACACATTGAGCTGACTCCATAACCACCTCCACTCTCCATGCAAACCTGATTTTATGGACAGAAGTTTGGCAGTAGCTGCTGTGAGTGCCCTCCTCTGACTTTCCATTCACAAGACCTGCTATCGCCAGGGTAAGAGCAGGACCTTAGCTCCTGGCACTGCACCCAGGCTGCACAGAGGACAACAAGCAAACATCATGTCTGCTCCCACTCCACCAAACAAAGCTTCAGAGAGATTTCGGGAAGGAGTTCAACACCCATTTCTAATTTTTTGCTACTCTCCATAATTCACAGAGTCACAGAATGTCAGGAGTTGGGAGGGACCTCCACGGACCATCAAGTCTAACCTCCCTTCCAGAGCAGGACAAAAGCTAGGGCGGATCACTCAGAAATGCATTCAGACAGGCCTGAAAAGGTTCCAGAGAAGAAGACTTCACACCATCTCTTGGGAGCCTGTTCCGGGGTTCTGTCATCCTCACAGTAAAGTACTTCGTCACACCAAGGTGGAACATCCTGTGCTTGAGCTGGAATCCACTGCCCCTTGTCCTATTTCAGGGCACAAGGGAAAAGAGGTTGTTGCTGCCTTTTTGACCCTCAGCCCTCATGGATTTATAGACATTAATGAGATCCCCTCTCAGCCTTCTCCTCTCCAGACTAAAAATCCCCAAGTCTCTCAGCCTTTCCACATAAGGCAGCTGTTCCAGTCCCTTTGTTGGACCATCCACTGGATCGTCTCCAGTAGATCTCTGTCCCTTTTGAACTAGGGACCTCCAGAACTGGATGCAATACTCCACGTGAGGTCTTACCAGGGCACCTCCCTCAATCTGCTGGACACACTCTTATTAATAAAATGAAAGTTTAACTCTGTGCGGTGGCAAAGGAATATGAACTGCTGACTTCTGCTGAAGAGGCTTTCCTGTTTCACACAAAAATACTGGTCTTATGTGGCAAGTGGTGGATGAGACACTTCTGTCTGCTTGAAAGAGTTCCATGCTTCAACGGGAATTAGGAACCATAATGTACTGTCAGATGATGCTTCTGCACATCTTTGTTAGCCAAAGATAACTGTCTCAGGCATGTTGCTCACACAGGGAAATACAGTGCAGCTCTGAAAAATGTTCTGCCCTTCTAAAAAGGACATCACCTTTTTTTTGGTCTCAATCTTCCCTCAGCCTGGCATGAACAGGTTCAAAAAGAAAGGGATTTCCCTTGTCCCTCTGCCCAGTCTGCAATAAGCACTGCTGGAAAGAAAAGCTTCTCTGTGTTCATCAGAATGGAAAGCACTCCCTTGTTTAAAACTGTCCATGAGGAAACTTGTTCCACTGGAATTTAACAACAGTAACAGTGACCTAAGGCAGCAGATGAAGCTGAGACATATTTTTAGAGCTTAAATCAACCTTCAAAGTTAGAAATATTTCCCAATTCCCTATCTAATTTGAAATGCTGTCTCCTTCACTTTCACGTCTACTGAGTTTAGACACTAACAAACACAGCCATTTCTCTGATGAAGCGACCATTTCCTTTGGTCGCTGTATTTTAAGGAATCAAATCCAAATAACTCTTTTTTCTCCTTTTCTTTGTTGGGTTGTTTTAGTTCTTAAAGTCACCCAATTTCCTTCATCCCTCTTAGCTTTGAGGTGGTGAAACCACAAATCCTTCAGTTTTGCTAAGGAGCCACCCACAGACTCCAAAACCACAGGTCAGGACTGGATTTTTGTTGGAAACACTAAGTTAGAGATGGTCGCTGCCACAGAGGCTTTGCAAAATCAGAAAAACGTGAGACAATGGAGAGATCCAAAAGCTGGGGAGGGAGCACGTGTGGTCACACTCTGCTGGGCCCAGGCTACAGACTGTCAGTCAGACACTCCCAGAAGGCAGCGGCAAAGACTCCTGTTGAATGCAGCACATACCAGCCCCCAGCAGCTTTTGAAAGAGCAGCATTTCACAAGTTGGACTTCAAATACAGTTTGGCCTCTTGGGAACTGACTACAGAAAACCCCTGCACATGTCAAGACTCAGGGACCACCACTACTACCAAGTGTTCCCTTGAGAGCAGCTTTACGGACTCTCAGATGATTAACAGCTTTTGCAGCACCATGAGCCAATGATTCCACTGTTGGGACCAGGTCACAGCACTGCTTTCTGGATCCTGTTCAGTGCAGCAGTGAAGAATCACAAGCTTCATACAACTTGGGATCTCTGCATTGGCTGCTCCAGTGGTGGCACAAGGATCTGGTCTAGACATTGCAGCAGGTATTATTTTTAATGCACTGTGAAACTGCCAGGTTTCATCAAAAAGCAAGCCCAAGGAGCTGTGGAGACACTTTACTGCTAATACAAAGGGCCCTCTGCCAGTCGTTAGGTGGACAGCAACTAAGCACTTCTCCACATTCTCTATGGCTTCACCATGTCCTGCTGGCATAAGGACCTTCTGCTAGCAGATGGACCTCAAATGCAGCCATAAAGTAGTGCTTGCTGTGCACAGCAGGAACCACTGCTGGTCCACAGATAAGGACACTGGGTACGTGCACTCACTATGACAGGACTGGGGTGGTGCATAAGGAAGAGGCAGCCGAACCCCAACATCATTCTTTCTAGATGTCTTATGCCCCCTGAGGCTCCCTACAGCACTCCATCTAAGTCTACTCTAGGTAGCTTTAGTTGCTCACCTTCCTTACTTTGCTTGTCCTCCCCCTCACTGCAGTCATGAAGCAGCCTGTGGCATTGCAAGTCAGGCTGGCAACACCTGAAAGGCGCATAACATACCCAGCTGGGTAGCCTGAAGGATCCTGATGACATAAAACTGACATCCACACAAAGCAAGTGGCAAAGGGAATCAAGGCCAGGCCATAGAGCTCTTACAGACCTTAAATGAGATCTACAGTTCTCTCTCAACCTGGGGACTAATCTTTCCAGCAGCAGGAGCTTGGTGATAAGCAGCAGATGGGAGTGGGGAGCACAGGAAGCGTCTACCCTTGTGTCATCCCCAACCACATCATCACCAACTGCCTCCCTGCCTGAGCAAAAGCTGCTGGCTGGAGCACAAGAGAGGAGAAGCCAGCAATGCCAGAACTGCTCCCAAGAGTTCCCATCATACAGGGTTTGTCCCACCTACTGAAACGGAAGAAGGGAAATAGGGAGGTAAGGACATGTCAGCTCTTCACAAAAGAAGATAAGGACAGCTCTGCTTGTACACCCAAGCACAGAGGCACCTGCAGAGCTCTCTATGGCCCCTCTAATCACCAGTGCCACTCCCTGTGTGACAAGGTGATGTTCAAGCTGCTGTCAGTGAGAACATCTAGACTGAAAACATGAAGAAGAGTGAAGAAATGGCTTGGTGCAAGAGCTAGAAAAGAGCACTGAATGGGACACAAAGGATGCAGCACAAAAATGAGACTCAAAGGTTGGGAAATAAAAGAGGATAGGTAAGGGAAGGGGAAAAAGAAGCAGCTTGTAAGGTTCCCCATGCACCAGTCTGACTTTGAGGAGTGTTTCAGCTACTTAATGCAGAAAAGAACCACTTCCAACCCAAGCACAACTCCTCTCAAAGCAGTTCTCAGCAGCTTGAGTTCCTCACATTTCCTGGCTCAAAGGAGAGCCGCCGCCTGCCAGGTCCTAGCCAAAGCCCTTGAAATAAATGTGCCACACGTGGTGCAGACAGAGACACTTCTTACAATGAAACCAGATGAACAAATCATATGAAACTCACTACTCATTTTGTAAGAAATTCTGGCTTTGTGTTGAATTTTACTGTGAGCTTTCACTTGTCTGCTTTAAACATTGCAGTTCGGACAGGAAAGAGATTCAGAGAGATTAGAGTGATGTGAGCTGGTAGAAGATGATGGCAGGGAGAACCTGGGAGATGAGTCACAGCAACAGTGGGTCAGTATTTAACAGCAGCTCAGACAGAAATAAAGTCTTGGTCTATTCAGTACAGCCACTCCTTTCTGCCAGTGGGTTCTGCACCCCCTCCCATGCAGCCAGAAGGTTTCACAATGCTTGGCTTCAGGGATGAGCTGGTTGATGTGAATTAAGATCATTCTGTTCATCCTCTGTAGGTCCTACAGAGCTTGACAGGAATGACAAACTAACCCCCTAACACCACTGCTTTCAGAAGGCCCCAGAGGAGTCAGGAACCCAAATGGTACCTTGGCATTTAAAGATGGGCACTTCAAGCCTTTGAAACCCTTCAGACTTGAACTACTCACGGAATACAAGGCATGAGGAGCAGTCTTGCTGAGAGACAATTGGCCACTTTGAGAGCAGCAAACCAGGCTAGTAACTCAACTATCCTGTTTGCATCATGTCTAACAGCTTGGCTGGGCTGACTCAAGACAGACCTGGCCAGTCCCTGAGGACTCCTGACTGCTGGCCCCCAAGTGGACCAGGACTAAAGAGCACAAGGGGCTGAAACACAGAGACAAGCTCACCTGATGGGTTCTGCTTACACCTCTTTTCTTTAGGTTTTTCTGTCCCCGAATGAACAGCTGTAATTGTGGTGAATGCTTAGATTAGTATGGGATTGTTCCCCACAACACAATACACAGTATCTTAGTAACAAACAACTTTCCTTCCCACTCACTACCACCCACTCTGGTACCACATGTGGGTTTTCCAACACCATTTCACCTTTTCAACACGGTTCCAGATATCCTTTCATTTGCTTCAGAGGCAACTGAAAACCCCCACACCAGATGCTGTGCAACCTGCTCCAGGTGAAGTCCCTTCCCTTACCTGTCCATTCCAGCTAGCGGTGATGCAAACATCATGGGCTTTGGTACTTTTCAGTGGGGAAGGAGGGCAGAAATTTCTGCTGGCACGTTATTTATCTCTGCATCAAGATGCCAACATTATCTTTCATCTGCTCTGTCTGTTATGTTCCAGTTAGGCAGCAGACAATAATGGCACCTGAATGTCCCCCTTGAAAGCAGGGGGACACACTGTTAGGATAAAAATCTTGCAAAGAGAACTCTGTAAATGGTGTTCATAAATGCAATTGTGCAGGCCGGTGGTTATCAGAAGAGCAGGACATTTTCATTCCTTCTAGCACAGGCATTGTGGTCCCACAACTGCACACCACGTGTGCTGTGACCTCCACGTAGTGACCTCACAGACAGCTGGACTCTGCTTACAGTGATGTGGAAATAAACTGCCACATTTAGCACCACTGCAATATACAAACTGTTGTTTTATTCATACCCTCAAACTCTTCTTGCTTGTTGTAAATGGCTTTGCTTCATGAGGATTTGCTGATGCACAGACAAAACCGAGAACAGGCACAGCTTTATCTTCATTCATCCTCCCCTTTCTCTACATCTTTGCTCCCTGCTGTAAAATCTGTTCTCAAGTACCTGGCCCCTGGGAGCAAGGACTTCATGCCCCAGCAACCTAGGCAGCAGCAAGAAGAGGGCTCTATCCCAGCAAAGTCAGCAGCCTGTGAGCTTACAGCAGGCACCCCAAGAGTTACACAACCAGCGATCACAGCCACGTCCTGCCTGGGAGGTAAGCAATGGCAGGAGGGAGTGAACACACTTACCGCTGGAGTTATGAGAATTGCTGTTTGCTTCTTCAAAGTTGTTTTGCGCTTTGCCTTCCACTCTCCTGCTGAAAGCACTTTCTGCTGGGTGGAGAACAAAGCAGGGATGGTGACTGATCAATACTGGACACAGAACCACAGTCAGGAGGCAAGAGTACACACTCCTGTGCCACAGACATCGCACACCCTGAATACAACAAAAAGGTCAAACACCTCATTTTGGAGGCAAACGGGCCTGATTCACTGAAGGGATAACAGGTAGGTAATTTTCTTGATTGCCTTCTGGCTGAGGTGGCCTGGATTAGCTCTTAGGGAGCCCATGAACACCAGTCCTGACTGAACCAGAAGGGTGATGGATTCCTCCCCTGCAAAAAACCCAGACCCTTATCTTCATTAAGGCAAAAAGCAGCCCTTAAAGTCTCTGGCACAAGTGACCAGCTCTGCAGATTGAACCTGAGACCTCATCACAACCCAGTTTGCCACCTACAGAGGCTCTCTGACAGCTCTCTTCCTGTGCTTTCCAGGGATCTGCATTCCCTCGCTAAGCACCCTCCCTGAAACACCCAAGGGCCATCTTAAAGCTTGCCCACAATGTCTGGAGAAGCTACAGTCCAGTGCTACAGTCCCTGTCCTTCTCAAGCTGGCAGCCCTTAAGAAAAGTTCAACAGTGTGAGATCTTGTCTCAATCCAGCTGGGTTTGCAGTGTCCGGGCAAACACAGCTCCTGTAGTGACTCCAAAGATAATCTAGAGATAAATAAAACAAAAGGGGAACTGGCCAAACTAGTGTGTGTGGTCTGTGCTGCAGAGACTCCTTCCACATGTGGACTCATTCATGGAGTCCACTGTTACCCAAGGGGTTCCTCTGAGTGGGGGGCTCTAACAGGCTCTGCTGGGCTCAGCAGCATGAACACTGGCGATGAGGGACAGGGGGTTTTCATTCAGGAATGACAGGGACTGTTGAGAATTGGCATCAGATCTGTATTTCATTATGTATTCTGCAGACTGCTGGAGTGGCAGAACTGTCATAATGACTTTCATGAAGAAGCCCCAGCTCCCTGCAGCTTCACAGCCCTCCTGTGCTGGTGATGGCTTTATGTCTGATGTGGATGAGAAAGACCTGGACTGCGTCAAGGTCTCAGCCCATGAGTTTTGGTCCAGCTAGTTCTCAGTGGACCAATCAAAGTTCTGAACAGGCTTCTCAAATATTCAATCTACCACACCCTGACTTTTCTACAGTGTGGAACAGGACAACTTGGTCATAAAATCATTTAAAACAGAATCATATACAACAAGTCTGAAAAGGAACTGCAGATGTTATCTGATCCACCCCCCCAACAGATAAATAGTGGGAATATGAGAGGCTGGAAGTGACCAGGAATTCAGATGGCACAGTAGGAAGAAGAGACCATGACAAAATGGACCAGGCTGACCTCCCCACCCCAAGAGACCCAGGTTCAAATCCTGGCTTAAGTCACAAGTGGAAGTGAGTTGGAGGTTTGGAAAAAATTTGCGGGTTCTTTTGTCCTTATCCTCTGTCTCTCACTCATTTGTTTACTGCTGGCCAAGTCTGGCACTAAGAAAAAAACCTGTTCCAAGCATCCTCTTGGTCTGGCTGTGTCCTTCCCACCCAGGAGAGTGCAGCTGACACAAGTCATCTCTCCCTCGCTCCTGGTACCTGAATCTTTTGTGTGCAAAGCAAAAAGATCTGTACAGATATAGCAAGGGCCACTCTACTTCTGTGCAAACACTGCCAGTGGAGCAGTACTCCACCATCCCTGGTGTTCTCCAGGCCCATGAGGAGCTTGGAAAGCATCCCTTCTGGAGACTATCTTCCCAACAGGCTTTATGGTCAATGTGCTTGGACCAGAAGCTCACGAAGCCGTTTGGATTGTGTCTGTACAAGAAGAAACCTTGAAAGAAACCACAGAAATTATGGCTCCAGGCAAAGGAGAGCACCTCTACACTAATATTAGTTTCTTGAAGATCTCTCAGGCTCAAGCGTCAGGCGATTCCTTCATCCATCCAGGAAGAGAACAGCCCCAAGTTGTCACCAGTGTTACGGACAGACTTTTTGATTAGAGGATGGGGGAGGCAGAGTGTCTTCACAAAAAACATCTCCCAGTTGCTGCTCCTGTGACTCTGCTCTCTGACCCAATTCTCCACTTTTGTGACAGACATGAAACTCTGTTGCAAGTTTAAGTAAATACTGAAAAAGGTTTCTCAGCTTTAGCCTAACTTGGCTGGACTGGATGGACCTCTAAAATCCTATAATGTTTAAGGGGTCTTGTAACTACGGAATGTTGGGACTCACAAGCTGCAAGAAGATGGGCCACTGCAACACCCGTAGTTGTGGATGTGGGCATCACCTGAGACAAAGCATCCTTGTTCTGCATCCCATGGCTTCTACTACCACGGCTAACTCTGCTACTCAGAATCCGTCCTTGCCTGACATCTCAGAGGCATCATCAGCTGATCAAACTGAGATGGAGTTAAGAGAGTATTTCCCTGCTGTCTGGGTGTATGGATGCTGCATCTCACATCCTATTTCTTAAGTTCATTTTTAATGCTCTTTGCTTTCATTTTTTATCCTCCTTTGTTTTTTTTAAGGTTTGATCTTGTTTGGAAGGAGGAAACAAGGCTTCTGGGAGGATCAATCTTAACCTAAGTCTTCTAACACCTCTGTAATAGCTCTGTACCATCCATTTTGCTGCTGGAACCCAGCTTCTCTCTCTGTGGTTTTTGTGGGGAGTGGAGAACTGTGAAAACACCTGTAGCTCCATTTCACCTCCTCAGGCACAGGCCTGGTCCCAAAAATACTGCCTGGAGGGAAACTAAATACCAAGCACAGCTGAAAACCAAACAAATACCCCTGCGCTTGGGAAGCCACTGCGCCAGCCCTTGTCAGATAGCTTTCCTCAGTTTGTGACACCAGGATTTGAAACAGGGTCTTTTGTACCTCATGGTTAGCATGATGCTTAAAAACCCCCACCTGTCACTGGGAAGAGGTTATAAAGACCTACTGCTGGTGTACATTTTTATTTACAATGTGCCAGAGGATCTAATCCCCTCAAACTGCTGCTGGGAAGAGCTTTTTTACGACAGTCATGGATGGAGCAGACTGAATCCAGAAAGGGTCAAAAGCCAACCCAGGGCAGGACTGGACACTAAGCAGTTAAGAAAGTTGATGGTAGAAAGGCAATTGGTACCTGTGATGGCCTTGATTCCTGGGGATCCAGAATTTGGAGCGCGGAACATCTGGGATTGGGATGCCGGGGGGACACTGGAGGGGGTGCGGTGCAGGAGGGTAGAACATCGTTTTACTGACGCCGGTGGTTTTTTGCTGGAGGGGCTCGCCTGCGTCTTCACTGCCACGAAGAGTGGAGATCGAGAGAACTCTGGATATGAACACTCAGAACTAGTGCCTGGACAGTCAGTCAGCTCCCAGACAGTGTGCCTCCTGGGAGAGTTGCTTTCTAACAGCCATGCTCACTAAGCCCCTTCATGGGGACCTGCAGTGACTATGGATCGTCCGATCCCACGTAACAAAACTGTCATCCCCACTCACCCGAGGGGACAGATTCTTGAAGCTTGTTAGCTCCCTTCCACACCTTTAACTGCCATGGGACCAACCCATTCCTCCTCCAGCAGGAATCACCCCATCCATCCAGGAGCACTACTGGATGGCCACGGTCTAGCTGGGTGCACCTGCATCTCTGCTCTCCATGGCTATGTGTGCAGAGTTTGAATTCTGAGAGCAGGTTTCTAACAGGAACTCAAGAGCTCTGAACAGGGAGAAGTTTACATCTTTGTTACTTGAGACTTGCACAAACTCTAGAGATCAGCTACACTCCTTGTGTTGTTAACCAAATACAAGGGAAAGGGGGCTGTTGGCAATGGAAGGGAACTGAGAGGCAGAGTTCTCATCCTGCAAGTCAGGAAAGGCCTTTTAGCTCCCATCTCCAGACAAGTACTGGTAACATGTGGACAAACTCTGAGTACTACTGGGATATGCTCTTTCAGTCTATCTATATTGTGTGTGGTCTCTGCAATGCACAGTGAGGATCACCAGGAATTTTCAATGCCAAAAGTCATATAAAAAAACCTTTAGGAGGACAGCCCTTTGTCTGGGCCAACACAGTGACAACGCGGCAGACACAACCTAACAATCCCCTTGACACCTCTGCGGCTTCTTCCACGGAAATCTGTACATGGCTCCTGAAGCCCCAGTCCAACCATCTGCCGTGAAGAATCACTAAAGAAACAAAGTTCACATAACCCGCAGCCCAAGCTCAGTACCAGTAACTTTTGTGAAGTAGTATCTTAGGATGCCCAAAGTTGGATGGACAACACTAGCACCTGGCTTGTCCTACACTGTATGCATCAGAAACACTCATCCCTGGACTGTTTAAGTCAAGTACATCTGGAGCTTAGGGACAGGGTTTAGTCGTAGCCTTGGGACAGCTGGGTTAATGGTTGGAGTTTTAAGATCTTAAAAGTCTTTTCCAACCTAAATGCTTCCATGATCCTATGATATCGAGCAGTTCTCTGTCAGGGACTGCCAGGGCAGCAGAGACGCCTGATATGAAACAGGTGAGGAGGAAAGTCACTCAGACTGGGACTGGATGCTCAATTCCAAAACCCCATGAGAAATGTCAGACCATCAGTATGAATGGCTCACATCTTCCTGGTCAGCAGCACTGGAGAGTGAGGATGTGCACACTGAAAGCAGCGTACAAAAACATAACGAGAAGAGTGTTCTGTTTCATTTGGTGTGACACACAGGTCCAAGATAACATCCCTGTAAAGCATGAGTGTACTTCTGCAGGAGATTCTGCACTAGGGTTTCTCATAGTTTAGGTGAAGATCCTTCTCTGCTTGGTCTCTGGCCAGCAGAAGAGGCAGGAGACTTGCTTTTGCTTCCTGTACTTCCTTTCAATCTCCATGGATAACTGTCCTTCAGTTTCTACCACACTGCCCCCAAGAGTGTAGTCACGTATGATAACTTCCTGCTTGTGGGTCATCTAGCTTCCCACGAAACCCATTCCTACCAAATGCTGCTTTATTTCCCCTCTGTACCATAAGAAGCAGCAGTCAGACAGCTACTCATTGTCAGACACAAAAAGCATCAGTGTGAATCCTCTGCAGTCCAGACACTGCTGTCTGAGACCTGAAGAAAAATGTCTTGGTTCTGTGAAAACCTCCAGAATGACTTCTTTTTCCTCCCAAGTCGAACAAACAGTATGGCTTCCAAGTCAGAACACAGAAACAAGGCTGCTCCACCTGACACTGGGAAGAGACAGAGTTGATCCAGCAAGGCAGGGCAGAATATTAGTTCTCTCAGTCTCACGGGTGTGAATAATTCAATGTGAGGAACAGTTGAAGTCTTTAGTTCATCACATGATAATTTCCCTTTGCAATCAAAACAACACAAGTAGACACCATCATCTAATTCTTCTGTTCTGCTTTTATAAAGCTGTCTTCTCTGTGGAACTAACTCACTGCCTCAGGCTGACCAAAAGGCTAAGTTCAAGATACTTCCAAAAATGACAAAAACTGATTTCAGAATGGTTACAAAAACCTCCTCCCGCAAAGCCTGCAGCCAGGCAGCAGGACTGGAGAGACCTCTGTGGACATATGATCCCATGACTGCTGTGCTGAAGTGTTGCAAACTTGCCTAGAAAGCACCCGAGGTAGGTCCCAGGTGAAGCTGATGGCCTGGAGAAAGGAAAGCAGGAGAGGAGCAGTGTCTCACTGAATGATCTCCGGCCACGCAGTAAATGGGGTGCACTGTGCTACAGCTGCACAGCACATCATATGCTTGTGGGCTATGGAACACAGGGGATACAGTTGAAGATGAGGCAGGGAAAAAAGCTTGTTCCTTGCTAAGCTGCATCATGATGGCTGTAGAAGAACTCCAAGGCCATCGAGGTAGCTGAAAAGACTGAGGTACCCGGGCTCTGCAATAACGGCACTTTCACAGGCGACTGGGATGGCAGTGCCAGTTCTTCGCTCCTTAACTCAGTCCAGTACTGGTGGTCAACAGACTTGAGAATATTCCAAAGTGAAGGCAAGAGGGTAATACAACAGACACATGCCAGATACCCCTCTGGCTCAACTGGGAATGGGTCAGTGTGAAGTGACTTGACAACAGGCTACACAAAGGTCTGAAAAGGACAGAAATTTGGTGACTCTGTCCTTCTTTCCCAGGCAGGCAAAATTATAAACAGAGTCCAGTGTCTGAAAGCTAGAGCTGGCTATGTTTAGTCTTAGTTTATAATTCGGGGTAATAATTAACCAAGTAATTACCTTATGAGGCTGCTGCATTTTCAGTCACTCTTAACAAGAACAGATGTGTCTGTCGAAGTGAGCATTTACATCAAGGCAATGCTATAGCTTGTGTTCCTCAGTTAGTCTGGAGATCACAGTGGTCCCTCCTGGTTTTCCTGCCTTCAGGAAGAACTTTGTGCCCAGTGAATGAGAAGCTGCAGCAGTAAGTACAAAGTGTGGCAGAAGTTTCACTGTGTCTCCTCGAACAGCACATAAATCCACAGGCTCCCACAGCACACCACAACTGAATGCAGATCAGATCCTCCAAAGATCTTTGCTTTTTCTAGGTAAAAAAACTGGCCCTTAACTTATGGACTGTTTTTTCAGAAAGATCGGGATGGGTAAGGAATCATTTGGGTGGTTCAGATGGAATTAAACCATCACCTGCTTCCTTAACAACAGCCTGTAATGTAATACATTGAGTGGAAACAGAGAAACCCTGGGTTCAAACCTATCAGATTCTCAATGTGCTCCTTTAAACACCCAAACAGATCTTGCCAGGGGAGCCTGTTGCTAAGTCACTGTGGGATTAGAGTGGCAAAAACATGTGAACTCACAGATTTCACTCACGGAAATGGAGGATGCAAAGACAAACCATCCAACTGGACTGTGAACCTGTTCTTTTTCTCAGCTGAAGCTGTGCGTGATCTAGACCTGTGCTACCAAACAGGATCCCTTTCCCCAGAGGCAAAAGCCCTGTTGGCAGCTGCTTCTAAAAAACACTGCATTTAAACCTTTCTGATGAACAACTTGTATCCAGTGTCCTTCAGAACTAGAGAAGCAATTTTGCAGAGAGGCTTGAAGAACTTCCTTGACCATCTCCAGTGTCCAGTGGATCTACGTCTGTCTGTCCTCTGTGAAGCCAAGTACAATCATGGTGCTGGCAGGGGAGGGTCTTTGACAGCAAGAGCTCATCCCACAGTCCCTAACAGATGAGTAAGGCAGCACCTGAGATAAGGGCCAGGTTCAACCAAAAGACCAGATCATCAGGAAATTTCATGGCAATGAGACAGGTTTGTGGTCAAGCTGGGAAGGTGATCCACAGGTATGGCAGCATCAGCTCTAGTGAGGATAACCAAGGCCAGACACATAGCAGCAACAAACATCAAGGGAGGTCCAGAGTGATGAAACAAGACTGACATCAAGCTGGGAAGTCAGCCTGGGGTACAGATCAATGGGAGCCACAGTCAGACACAGGCATGTCTACAACTGAGCTGGAGACCTACATCCTACAGTGTAGCTCCTATTCTCATCCCGCTCCTACAAGCAGGGACTGATGGTCCAGAGCTGAGCTGAAACGGGGGGTTTGGATGCTGGTGAGGGCCTGTGTGAGGCTTCTCAAACTCATCAAGACCTATCAGTGCACTCAGGGCTCTGACATCCCTTTAGATTTTCATGCTGGAAGCGATGAAGACGTATAGCTGGGCAGATTTTAGTGCTCCCACCACACACTTCCATGAGCAGGGAGTCTGCTACCTTACCTGTAGTTACCAGAGAGGATGGGGTGAGCGCCCCTGAGCTGCCAAGATAGAATCTGCTCCTGAGGACTTTTCCAGCCAGCCCACATTCCAAACACATCAGGTTTTCAGAGTCATCTAAGAGCAGTAACAACAGCCCAGCCACCACCAAACGTGGTTCAATCAGCCCCATCTCACAGAACCTGCAGGAGGACAGAAAGAAACCTCCGAACCATCCACCCACATCCCTCTGCTCAGCGACACTTCCAACTGGGACAGTGAATGTGCCCCACAGCCTGCTTTTTTTGGAAACAGCCTCCGACATTCTTCTTGAAAAGAGTGAACAAGCTGACAGAAACAGCGTAAGTGCTTTAAAAGAGGAACGGCCCAGTTCTGCGGATCTGAAAAGCCTTTACTTCTCACTAACAAAAGGGAACTCTGAAAGGAGACGTTTGGCATTAACAATTCCAGGGAACCCCACAGCAGAGCTCTTTCCCAGACAGCAGGTATCCAGCAGCACTGACCAAAAATGATCCTGCAAGGGGCCTATGACCCTGCAGGTCCTAGTTTTATTCCATTTTCAATGAATTTTGATCCATTATCACAGCAAACCAGAAAGACAGGCTCCGGAAGGGAAGCTTGCACTCAGAGACCCCGAAAGAGGAACTGGTAATGCTGAAGTGTTTTCCTTACCCGCTCCCACTACAGCTAACTTCCGGCATTTAAGCAGAAGATAAAAGACCAGAGTCCGAGCAGTAGAAAGGTGGAAGGACGTACTGGCCAGCCTACCTTGGGATCTAATCATGCCCTCTCCTGTATGCTCATCAGGGTTAGTAGTTAGTCCCTGTAAATCGTAAATCTTACTGGTCATGGGAACTAGGAGAGGAAAAAAAAAAAGGGTTAAAAAAAAGAAAGAAAAAGGAAAGTTTATGGGAAGGGAGTCAAACTTTAAGAAAATATTATCCTGATCTGAAGTCTCCTCACAGTTAAAGATATTTGCTGAAAGGACTGGAAAGCCATCTGTATATCCCAGTGACGGCTGGTCTAGTCTGCAGCAGAGGCAGCTTATTTTGCTTTCACTGAGATTACTGTAGAAGCCATGGGGCAAGAATAGTTTCAAGTCCAGAACTCAAAAAGAATGTGCCTCCTTCTCCTCCAAAACTGGCTTCCAGCTATCAGAAAGGGGCATCAGGACCACTGATCACTCTGTGCTGGGAGAAGGGCAGTAGCTGTGCAGAGCATTCATATTTCAGCCAGTCCTGCAGGGCCAACTCCAGCAAACACCTTACAGAAGGACAGATGTTGTCTTTCACGCTGGAGAGCATGGACTGGAACCAGCAGCTACAGCCTATGGGATATGGCTGGGAGTGTGGAGAGGTACCCATAGTGATAAATCCCCTTGAAATGGGAAGTACTAGAAAGGATCTGCTGTGGTTCAGTGCTCAGTCCTTACAGCATTCTGATCCTTAGCTACCTGTATGGCGTGGACTAGAGACACCAAGGCCCTGGTGTCTGAGGTCTCATCTATGAGGTTGATCCACTGCTGATCACTATCAATGACTTTTCTGAGGACCTGAAAACACCTGAATTAAGAGGTAGAATTTGAGGGTGCAGGGGTGTTTAGAAATAACTGCTGTGTGTGCAATTGTAAGCACTGGGTTAGTTCCTTCAGACAGACGGCAGATAATAACTTTGTGATGATGGTGGCAAAGATATTTTATGCTCTCCAGCTTCTACCACAGTCTTAGACCATCTCCAAAGTGCCAGTCTGGTGGACTGTGCTCCAAATTTATTTCTGTATGTGTCTAAACTCAAAGCTGCCTTATTAAACTAACTTTACACCCTAAGGAGAGCTGAGGTTGGTGGGGAAGGAGTGTGCGCTCCCTCTGCTGGCTGCCAACCTGCAACTAAAGGAACCCTCTTAAGCTCCTGAGCTCAGCTTGTCCACCCTCAGCATCAGCCAAAACAGCAGGCCAGAGCTGAGAAGAGCAGCCACGCCACAGAGAAAGTACCAAGCGATGCTGTGAAAGAAGCAGGAAGCTCAGTTCAAGTGTAAGGAATCTCTCTGCATTCTTTTACAGCATCAAAACCCAACCTGTGGCAAGAATTTCTCTTTACTGTTTCACTACAGTTTAGCACTGAGTTAGATTTTATTGCTCACTAAACCCTCCCCTGTGTCTGGGGTTTGCAGATCGCAGTGTCCCTCCAGAGTGCAGGTTGCAGCACTGTGCAGCACACTGAGAACTGCCTATTCCTGAGCTCCCTGAAACAAATACTTCACTGCCTGTGATTCAGTAGCAACCTTCCAGGGTGACTTACGTGATTCTGAAAACCAGTTTTAGCTCACTGTCTGAAGTAAGCTCTCACAAGCTCATAAGAAAGACACTTCTTCCCTAGCACGTATGGTCACTTATTATTTATGGAAGTCCAAAGATTTTGTGCATCACTTCAGTTAAAGAAGACAATAATCACCCCCCAACTAATGAGCAGATGCATGGATTGCGGTAACAGGTCAGTGATGTTACACACCTAACCAGCCCTCTGGGAGAAGATGCCACCTCAGCTCTGCAGTGCCCTGCTCAGCACATGAGCTATGTCCCACCAGCTGCAAACCTACAGGTCCAGTGGAGGGATCCACAAGAATGATTCTCATTCCTGCAACCTTCATGTCTTAACACCAACCACTGCAACTGGCTGTCTGTAGGAAATAGGTCTCCATCAGGATACTCACTGATAGGTGCATGCAGCGCCACGTGCTCCTGGTAGGGAGTGTAGTATTTGTACTGCTTGCCACAGAACTCACAGGTGTAATTGCCCGTTTCTGTGAAGGTGAAACAAACACAAAGATCAGAAAGGAGTGGAGCACCCTCCTACATCATCACTGACTTCCCAACCTCTTACACAGAAAATGTAGTGTGTGCCTCGTGCTCTGGGAATGAACCAGCCCCCTAATTCACACACTCTGCTTTCCAGCAAAGGGATTGGTTATGGCCACGGTCCAGGGTGATGGGCTGTGTATAACAAGTCCAGTAGAACTGAACAAGCCCTGGGAGAGTATCCCAAAATTACAGCAAGTAAGTGGGTAAAACAAAGGAGAGAACCCATTTCTAAAGCCTTTATTGCAGGTGACACACTCTTCTGGCCACAGCCAGCCTGTGAGCTGTGGGTAACAGAACACAAGCTGTCAAGTTTCAGTGCTCATTACAAAAAATGTTACTGGGAATGCAGACTCCTCCTGCAGGAGCAGGGGCTTTTCTGCAATAACTGTGCTAATTCCTGCTTTGGGGCTACTTGAAAGAATCACAGAACTACAGAGTCACACAATCACCTAGGCTGGAAAAGATGTTCAGGATCATCGAGTCCAACCATTGACCCAATTGTACAACGAAGAAGAATAACCTCATACTGACATCTCCCGCTCCCACCAGTGCTAGGAAGCACAGAACGTACAGTGAGCTGCAGCCAAAGGGCAAAATAGGGTTAATCAGTTGTTTGCAAGGTGGAGAATTCAGAGAAATGCTTCAGCAAATGCTTCATTCTGATATGCTTGAGGAACTGACCACAAAGGCAGTGTGAATGCAATCACCTGCCAATTCCATCACAGAATCGTTTAGGTTGGAAAAGATCTTCAAGACCATCCAGTCCAACCAGTAACCCAACTGACTCAACCCATCTCTAAACCCTGTCCCTGAGCTCCAGATCTCCACGACTGTGAATGTGAAACAAGGCCAGGGGTGGTGATTCATCCCCTTCCTGAGCAGCCTGTTCTAAAGCCTAAGGGCCCTTCTGAGGAAGAAGTTTCTCCAACCTAAACTTCCCCTAGGGCAGCTTGAGGCCATTTCTTCTGGTCCTGTCTCTTGTTCCTTGTGAGAAGAGACCAATACCCACCTCTCTCCATTCTTCTGTCAGGCAGTTGCAGACAGCAATAAGGTTTCCCCTTAGCCTCCTCCTCTCCGGATTCGCCAGCCCCAGCTCTCTCAGCTGCTCCTCAAAAGCTTTGTTCTCCAGACCCTCCCTCAGCTCCACTGCCCTTCTCTAGACCTGCTCCAGCCCCTCAATGTCTTTCTTGTATTGAGGGGCCCAGTACTGCCTCCAGTACTAGAGGGGAGGCCTCCTTAGTGTCCAGTACAAGGGGACAAGCACTTCCCTACTCCTGCTGGCCACACTATTGCTCATCCAAGCCAAGACACCACTGGCCTTCTTGGCCATCTGAGCACCCTGCTGGCTCCTGTTTAGCCAGCGATCAATCAACACTCTCAGGTCTCTTTCTGTTGAGAAGTTCTTCAGCCACTCTCCCCTACGCCTACAGCATTGTATTGGGTCATTGTGACCCATGTGCAGGACCTGGCACTTGGCCTTGTGAAACCTCATACAATTAACCTTGGTCCATCGATACAGCTTGTCCAGGTCCCTCTGCAGAGCCTCTCTACCTGGATTAACGCATCCATCTAATGTGGTGTCATCTACAAACTTGCTGAAGAGGAATTTGATCCTCTCATCCAGATTATCAGCAAAGATATTAAAGAGGAGTGGCCAAAACACCACTTGTGACAGGGTGATAACTGGATTTAACTCCATTCACCACCACACTTTGGGTCTGACTCTCCAGCCAGTGTCTAACCCAGCAGAGCATTAATCAGTCCAAGCCATGGGCAGACACGTTTTCCACAAGAATGCTGGGGGAAAGATCTTACTGAAATCCATGAAGACAGGGCCCACGGCCTTTCCTTCATCTGTTAGGCAGATCACCTTGTCATAGAAGAAGATCAGGTTCATCATGCAGGACCTGCCTTTCATCACCTTGTGCTGACTGGGTTGCCTGCTTATTCTATAAATGGTACAGAATGTCACTTAAGGATTATTTGCTCCATGGTCCTCCCCGGCGCCGAGGTCAGACTCACTGCTCTGTAATTCAAAACACCTAATGACCCTCTCTAAAGGTTGTCAGCTTGCTTTCCTCCAGAACCTCTTTCCTCTTCTCATTGCAGAGCTCTTGAGTGGAAAACATCACAAAACTGCATTTCTAAGGGCCAGGACAGTCGGTGTTTGGTGTTCCCTCTGAATCTCAGCTCCTAGAAGTACTGTGGCTAATGTCAGATTTGAAACTCTTGTGCTTTCTTTCACTTTGGAAGCTGTATAATAACTCATACTTGGACCAATCTTCTGGAACGGTTCTGGCTCCTCCTCCTTCACTTCTGCTGCTACGACGGTCTGGTCATAGGGGTCTGCAAGAGAACAGAAGCAGCAAGAGAGCTGACAACACCCGCAGGTTTTCCTTCTACAGCTGCATGGGCACTGAATGCTCCTGCAACTGTAATGACATTTTGATCTGTAACAAGATTTCAAGACAAGAATATAAATAAAATGTTTATACACACACGTTTGTAAATAAAACCTAATGTAAATAAAACCTCTGTCTTGTCCTGTCTCCTCCTGTGCCCCAGGACTGCTCTCACTCCCAGCCCTGTAACATGCCATGTAGGTTTGTAATGTGCACAAAACACTGAGCAAGACTGAACCAACACACTGCAAAGCCTCATCCATCGTTTCTGATCTTCTTCCAGAGCATCTCCTCTCTAACGATGCTAATGCTGCCTGACAGTGGGTATGGTACTGCGAGTCAGCTAACAACCACTGACCGGCAACTTTCTACCACGTAACAGCACAGCGAGTGACAAATCAGGACCCAACCCATTTTATAAAATAATTGACTTGATGCCTCTATCACCAGAGAATGAAATGCCTGCTTCTTGCATTCTCAGAAGCCAAATCAATTGTCTGTACAACAAAAGCCTGATGTCTCCTAGGGCTGGGCATCAACCTACTGGCTGCAGACACTGGGGGAGGGAGAGAGGATGCTCCCTCTCCTGCTGCAATCAGTGACAAAACTCCCTTGACTCTTACAAGCGTAGAACGGGACCCACTGTGCCTGAGCTACTGAATGCTTGAACAGGTTTGTGAAATAAAGCACATGAAGGATCTCAGCTTACCTGCCCGGTTTTCTGGGGCCCCTTCCACACTAAAAACTAACACAGAATAGAAGAAGGAAGGGAAGAAACAAAACAGAAATTAAATCCTCTTAAATGGCCTTCTTTTCCTCCTGTATTTCACACTTCAGCCCCACAGAATAAGCCAGGCTTTGTGCCCTTGGACCGCCTCTTCCCAGCAGCATCTACACAGGAACTCTCTGAGTGTGCCCAGCCCTAACACACACAGATCCTCATGGCCTTTGCTCTCACCCTGACACGGACGCAGGTGAAGTTCTGGTCCATGGTTGCCTCACACTTGGGTTTGCTAAAACACACCCAGCCCCTGGGAGGAACCAAGACAAACGGTGTCCTAGCAAGACCCAAGTAGAAGTTGTTTCCATAGCCCTCTCATCAGCCTCAGCAGAGCGCCCTGAACCATACCTGTGGAGACACCTCTCTGACAGGAGTAAACACGTCCACTTCAGAAGGACTTTCAGTTCTAGTAACTTAGTTTTAGCTCCCATGGGAGGAAGGGAGCTCACAGTGGTGCCCAGCATGAAAACACTGGCTGTTCTTAGAGCACATTCAGGTGCCCACATGCTCCAGCACTTTTTTCAAACATCACGTATTGTAAAAAACCACTGTTCTGAGACAGCCAAGCCATTCAAAACTTTCTGCCTTCCAAGCAGCCTCCACCTAAATCTCTGCCAGGTTTCGTCCCTGGCCAAGTGAGGGACATTAATGACAGGCTTGTGGCAAACACAGGCTTTGCAGTATCTATGTGGCTTCAGATCAAGGAGCTACAGATGCCCACTGAGCAGGGGCAAGTCAAAGAAAGGTATGCTATAGCTTCTACTTCTATTGCCCTTGGTATAGAGAAAAGAAACACTGCTTCTGGAAGGGGGAGACTGCTTCTGACTGAGCATCACCAGCCTGGGCCACATCTACTTTAACAGAGGAAACAGTGGTTTGTAAGAAGCACTAACAACTCCAGTTCACTACCACAGTGATTAACAAACAAAACAAGTCTGAAATGTGGTTTCTCCTAGACGACTGTGTTGGGAACAAACCTATTAAGTCAGAAACCAAAGGGCAACCAGCTCTTGCCCAGCAAGCAGCCAGACTGACCATTTCCCTTGACGCCTTCCACCTCAGGGTAAACACCACCAGGTAAATGGCAGACACCTAGCACTGCCATCCTGACCACTAACCTTGATGCAGACAGGGCTGTGAGGAGCTCCGGTCCCAGCACAACCATTACTTTGAAGCACATAAACAGAATCAAGTGCAGCAAACATCCTCACGCAGTGCCTGCAGCCTGTGCCCCCAGTAGCAAATGGGAGTGAGCCCCACTGTGCCATGTCCTGGACATCATGGCCTTCACAAGTCCTTCAGAACCACATTCTGCCTTCCCCAGCAGCTTCTCATTCTGACTGGGGTGTCTGAGTGTCAAGGACAGGACTCACCATCCACGGCATGTAGGTCTCTGTGCTCTTGGAAGCAGCTGTAGTATTTATACTTTTTCCCACAGATGTCACATGTGTACCTGAAATTGTCTGTGGGAAGAAAAAAACAGGCCATGTCAGACCCTGAGAGGTACACAGCAAATACTCCAGGGAACACGGCTCAGCCAGGCACCCCCAGGCACTCACTCTCATCCCACAGGCTCTGCCCAGTCTCTAAGGCACACAGGCAAACTCTGCTTTGCAGTGTTCCCTGCATGCCCTGCACTGCATGGGTTGTGGCAGATCCGGGTTTGTTATGTCCCATTCAGGCACCTCTGCTCTCCAGCACAGCCTCCACAAGACCTCACAGCAATGAAGAGGCAGAGCAGAAAGCCCTGCCAGAATCTCCTTTGGAAATTCAAGGCTACAGTAGATAAGAGCTAGTGAGGATGGGCCCAAACTGTCAGAGCTAACTAAACACAGAGGCAATGTAGGAGCTCTTTAGAAGTCAAAGTCTTCATGTGCCAACTCCAGCATGGACTGGATGTGCCAACATGCTCCAACCACAGGTAGCTCTCACTGCTGCTGCCTGTGGATTATTAACTGCACCCAAGACCCTCTATGAGCAAGTTATAACAAACAAAACCAAAGAGAACCAACAATCCAAACAAGGCAGGACAGTCACTGAACAGGAGGACTGATGGAGCTTGGGTTCATCTATATTTGTAGTTCGGAACCCCTCCCCTCACTTCTGCACAGGTAAAGCCCTGAGTGTGAAACAGCTTTACCCTGCTGCTAAAAGTAGCATTTGTGTTTCCATTGGAGCACACAAGGCTCAGGTAGATCTAAAAGGTTTTTAAAAGCCTGGTCCGCACAGGTGAGATAGTGCAGGCGTGAACACCGAGGTGAGAAGCATTCACTGCTTCAGACAGCTCAGGGTTTAAGAAAGAGGAGGAGAAGCAAAACACGACTGTGAGAACGCTGCAGTGATAATAACATCGGCAGGTCACACGGTAACCATGTTTCCTTGTTTAATCTTACGCAGTCTCCTGCAGTCACACAGTGGTGCTGAGGGTTGCAATCTACTGAGTGTCTTTCTGACAACAAAGAGAAGCTAATGGTTGCTACTAGTGACAAACCAATAAATTACAGTGAACTACTAGTAGAGAAAATTCCTAACGTGTCCCCAGTAATCAGCCCCACATCACTGGGTGTCCCCAAAACAAGAAAACAACCTCCTTTCTGAAGTGTAATGAGCCTCGTGGTAGATGAACTGAGGACTAACTCTTAAGAGGAGTGCCAAACACCAAGCACTATCACTACTTCCATTTCAAGGAAGAAAGCTCTGATGGCCTTAGTTTGGAAGAACAGTGCTGAATAAATAAGGACACTTGTTAGAATAGAACAAAACTAAATGCCAGAGGCACCTCATTTCACTGACTCGAACAGGCATGGCTTGTCCTAGTCTCTGTAACTTAGGGAAGATGAGGTGATCTGTCAGCAGCAGTGATGTGGGCAGCATGTGCTGAGTCTGACATTGCTCACCAAGCAGTGTGAGGAAGATGAAAACAACAGCAACCACCAAAAGAACAGGGTCTTGCTTCTTCTGTTAGGGGACTGTTTGCCCTAAGGAAGAATGACCCCAGAGATCAGCGAAACATGAAGTTCAGAGACATAAGAACTGTTCCGGCAGGCTGGTGCTCATCTCTTTCTTGACTCTTTCAAGGATGTAACAGCCAGCAAACAGTGCCAAGACTCAGAGACGAGTGGGCTTGCAGTGAATTCACAAAGTGTCAGGAGACTGCCCATGCGGCAATGCTTCACCCTTGCTGAATAGCAGTCACTCTTCCTTGGGCTGCACCTCTAGAAATGCTTCCTTCTCACCCAGTACAACTATCTTGGCTGACAGCCATCCAATACTGACAGTGCTGCTCCCAGCACTGACAGCTTCTTCAGCAAGTAACTCACAGAGCACAACGAGCCTGTACGCTACTATTCTTCCTGCTCTGGGATGTGCTTGCTACACCAAGGCGTTCCCAGTGCACGGAACAATATAGCCTTCAACAGGAAGAGCTCCAACGGGACTTCGAGTGTTCATGTCCCGTAAGCCCATGCGGACACCCCTAGTCCTAAACTCAGAACAGAAGGTACCACAGACAACCAAACTAGGGCTACCTTAGCAAATCTGCTCAGATTCCAGCTCCTTCCAATCACCAGGCAGACACTAATGCAGTGCAGCTCCATGGAAAACAAAACCACATCAACAGATACCATTAGGACTTAAGAAAAAGGGGAAGATCATCCCACTAGCACAGAGGCTCAGTGCTATTCCTGACTGGTGATGGTCCTGCACGACACACCCTCACTGAATGCTGGACCATCCCCAGATTATGCTGCTGCAAATGTGGTTTCAAAAGGCTTAAAAGCCATCTAGTTAAAAGCAAACAGGCAAACACCAACCCTCCTTCACGCTGGCGACTCCTTCCAAGGGGAGCAGTGTTTCCTTGTGAAATACCAGAACACGGCACCACACCTTACTAGAAGAGAAGTCCAACAGCCTTGTTACAGGGCAGCTCCTCTGATATAAATGACTGATGATTGATGAGATAACAAACAGACCGTTTTTTCAAGTAGGCCAAGAAATAACCCCACAGGACCTGAAAGCATTTTTGACCCTGCACTTGCACCTCCAGTAGAAGACTGGAAATGTACTGCTTTCCTGCAGGGGCTGCTGCCAGCTGTGTCTGTTCAGCCATGCTCTGGACCTGCCCTGGGGATGATCAGCCAAGGACATCTTTCTTTCTAGATGTTGCATTAAAAATGTTGAGATTTTTGTTGTTGTTTTGCTTCCAGTGTTGAGCAGAGAAGAAAGTACATTATCTTCTTTGGTAGGAAAGAGGCAGGGAAAGAGAACACATGGCCAGCAGTGGCAGGCAGAGGAGGTGGCTTCTTTCCTTAGGGCACTTGGCCCAGGGCCCCAGTGGATTTTGCTCTAGAAACTCAGGCAGGGAACAAGACCAATGAGAAATCTATTGAAAGGTCAGGACTTCTGTATCACGAGCTCAAAACACAGTTCTCCTAAGCCACCCTTGTAGGTGTAGGAATCTAAGACCATATAAACCATGCACAAAGTAGTTTCAACTGGGCTTGAAGAGCCCTGTGCAGCATCACAGAAACCCAGACTGGAACCAGTGACATACATAATCCCAGTGACATCCATGCAACAATGATGGCACATCCCAGTAAGAGTCCAGAACAATGGCGGCTCTGGGAGCTTCCTAAGGACTTCTCCAAGGTCAAGAACAATTTTCATGTGACTCAGAACTCATACTGACCTTTCACATGGAAGAAGCCAGAGAAGCTGCTTGAGAGAAGAGCTCTCACAACAACTAGGTGCTTTGTAGATACTCTTGAATCCTAAGTGATCCCACTCTTACAGGGCACAGCAGGCAACAGCCTGCAAATGGGGAAGGGCAAAACTGCTCAAGGTAAACAGATTGCAACAGCCTGCTGAATTCTTCCTAAAATGGAGCAGGGTTCCAGTTTTGCATCAAGAAAAAGGCAGCAAAATTAAAAGAGAGGGAAGTCCAGACAGCAGCGCTTGTCCTGCTCCGAGGTCAGAGCAGCACAAGGACTGAGAACGCCAAAGGAAGCACCAGACCCCAGTATCACTCTGGAAAACAAGGTTTCCCAAACTGTCCATAAAGCCCATAAAATGGGAGGGGCTTGGATTCCTTACAGTTAAACCTGCTGCAGTACCATCTTTCTCCCTGCATACAGGCTCAGTGAGGCTTATGTGACAATGAAGTATCAGCACTGTCCCTCCACTCAGGGCCAGCAGATTGCAGGACAGTCCAGGAGATGCTCTGATGCTTAGCTTCACATTCCTTAACTGATTCCTGAAAACCTGCAGGCAGATGCTGGAGTCCTTACGAGCAGTGCTGGTGAGAAACAGAGGGCTGGAGCTGGTGAATGGCTGTGGAGGAGTACCTGAAAAAAGCAGCATCTCTCCGGGGATGTCTACCCCACTGAAAGGAACCAGCAGCAACTCCATCAGTTGTCAGTAAGAGCCAAAGCCATCACAACTAAACCACTCCATGCAGAGCAATGGGAAAGGCCAGCATTTTCTGCAATACTTGCTGCACTTTTGCCTTTGGGAAAGACCTTTCTGAGCTATGCCCAGAACACAGATTGAGTGGTCTCCCCAGAAGACCAGCAGTGCAGCTATGACACAGCCGGGAGTAAAAACATCTAGGACCCTCACTTGTTTCTGTGGATTCCACCCAGGGCAGCACAAAGACAGCTCTGGAGAGAGGCTTCTTCTCCCTTTCCGCAGCCAGAGGGGCACCTAGATGGAAAGGAACATATTTATGGCTTCCTAAGCTAGCAGGATATTCCCCGCACAGGTTCACGGCCAATTCCTTTGAGCTCACCCTCTGGCATCTTTAGGGGCTTCCTTCTAGATGCAGGACTGGCAGTGGGGAGAGGCAGAATGCAAGTCTGAATTTAACTGCCTGTAGACCTCCACCTACTCCTCACCTGAACTCTGTTCTTGCCCAAAAGTTATGAGCTTTATAACCACATTTCACAGCCAAGTAGAGCTGCCAGTAAAATCAGTCGCAAACTACAAAAGAGCTCAACTTAAAGGTGTCTAATGGCAAAATTCCTTGAAAAGGGAGCAGGACTGAATCCAAAGTCAGCAGCAACCCCTTAAGAGGATTAAAGTATCCAGAGTTACATTAGTAAGGATTAAATAATAATAAAATCCAGAGCTTTGGAAAGGACAGAACCCCTCATCCACAAAGGCACAAGCCAGCTCCTAAGTGGGGGTTAGGGAAAAACATTCCCTGTGGGCAAACTATTCCAAGATCATTCTTTTCACATAATTTACTTCCTCCCCACAAACACCTGGCCCCTGTCAGGAGACATCAAGGCTCTCAGTGGCTTCATCTAGCCCCATGCTTCCCATTCTCACACAGAGGGGTCCTCAGGCGCAAAACTACCAAGGTAATCCCAGCCCTTCAATCAGAGGGGCCAGGCCCACTGAAATCACCAATGAAAGGTGCAAGATGTTAGCTCACCTTCAAGCTGGCAGAGGGGTACACAACAGGTGAGCGGGCACAGAACCACAGGTTTGTGCTCAGCTTCTTGCTGAAGCATCTCAGAGCTTAGTCCCGGCTCCTAAGAGATACTGAGATGTGTTCAGGAGCTATGGGACTGATTTTGTCTTACAGCATCTTTTCAAGCTGCTTTCAAGTAGTGATTTCTATGAATTCTCTGAAACTTTATCCAAACCACATGCCAACTGAATGTATCAGCACAATGAAGATTTAAATGCACGGCTGTATGCAATCCCTCTAGTTCAGAAACCTGATGCCAGAGTAGTTGGAAAATCCATCCAGAGGGGCACATCCTGAATTGTTTTCCAAAAGACAGTGCTCGTCTTCAGAACAGGCTGATGGTCACCTCCTGCAGGGATGTTCTTAACCATTTGGGGGAAAAAGATTCTGGGTACTAATGACAGGATGTTGAGAGAGAAAATACTTGCCAGGTACTCTCAGTGAATCACATCAACAAATTTTCTTCTCCCCCCGTGAAAAGCATGCTCGAGTGGAATCCACATGGATAGCAAACGCCAGCAATTTACAGCAAAGATACGAGGCCATTCTACAATAATCCCCGAAATCAGCACCACGGACCAGGATATTCAGACTCTTTTGAAAAATTCAGACACACCAGACACTGCGATTAACAGCACCAGACTGAGTCTCATCCTTCTTCATTCTGGTGTCACTTCAGGGACTCAATTCTATTCTAATTGTAACGAAGAGCGAGATAACGAATGTTGAAAAGAGCGGGTTACAGTGCTGCCGCCAGCCACCTGACAGCAAACTGTCTCAGCCTCGCAACGTTAAAAGAAAAGAGTGTACTCATACAGATCTAACCTGTTGATGCAGGAGGATTTATCTTTTATATCAATAAGGACGCTGAATCTCTGAAGTGAGAAACTCCATTCAGCCCACACTGTGGAGCCAGGCACTGCAAACAATAAAAGCCACTTCATTTCAACCTCCTTTTGGCATCAGAATGGCTTGGCTGGGAACACGCTACTTATCTCCTTCACAACTGTTTAGATTAAATGCTGTAGTGCTGGGAGTTTCATAAAAGAAAAGCAAACCTCATCTTGACTTTTCCCTACTCATTTGTCTGTGACTATAAATTTTGTTCTTACTATGATTTCCAGATGGGAATTCACACGGAGAATCACTGCCCAGTTTCCAAAATGGAAAAAGGAAACAGACAGTTAAATGACTGAGCAGCACTGAGGAAGAGATTTGGCCTCCATAAAACTATTTTGTAAAGAATTAACTAATTAAAACCAGATAGGAAGGATGTAGAACCCTCATCTCTACAGTTACTCAAGATAATCAAGAAAGAAAACCAGATGAGGTTCAACAGGGACAAGTGCAGAGTCCTGCATCTGGGGAGGAATAACAAACTCCACCAGTACAGGCTGGGAGGTGATCTACTGGAAAGCAGTCCTGTGGAGAGGGACCTGGGGGTCCTGGTGGACAACAGGTTAACCATGGCACAGCAATGTGTCCTGGTGGCCAAGAAGGCCAATGGGATCCTGGGGTGTATTAGGAGGAGTGTGTCCAGCAGATCGAGGGAAGTTCTTCTCCCCCTCTACTCTGCCCTGGTGAGGCCTCATCTTGAGTACTGTGTTCAGTTTTGGGCCCCCCAGTTTAAGAAGGACAAGGATCTACTGGAGAGGGTCCAGCGGAGGGCTACGAGGATGATTAGGGGACAGGAGGGCATGGCTTATGAGGAGAGGCTGAGGGACTTGGGGCTTTTTAGTCTGGAGAAGAGAAAACTTAGGGGAGATTTGATCAATGTTTATAAGTACCTGAAGGCTGGCCAGGAGGGGGGGGACAGGCTCTTTTCACTTGCTCCCTGTGACAGGACAAGGAGCAATGGGTGTAAGTTGCAGCAGAGGAGGTTCCACCTCAACACAAGGGGGAACTTCTTTACTGTGAGGGTCACAGAGCACTGGAACAGACTCCCCAGGGAGGTCGTGGAGTCTCCTTCTCTGGGGACTTTCAAGGCCCGTCTGGATGCGTTCCTCTGTGATCTGTGTTAGATAGTTTTGTCCTGCTCCGGCAGGGGGGTTGGACTCGATGATCTCTTGGGTCCCTTCCAACCCCTAACATCCTATGATCCTATGAAAGCAAGCACTGCTAAGGAGGTAATTAGTCCAGTCCAGAATGCTGGTTAGGAACATCCTTAGAAGTGAAAACATCAAGGAACTACTACATCCATTTGAAAAGTGGTTGGTCTGTCTGCCGTTCAGGTTTGATGTAGGTGAAATGCTACAACAAGAGGCTCAACAGACAAAGGCCCAGGCTGAAAGCAGGATCTGGAGTAGCTAATGGCACTGCTGGCTGTACACATCTGCTGCTGCTCCATTGCAACCCATACTGGAAGCTGGAAAGCTCTCCCTTCTCAGCCAGCGTGGGAGGGATGCATTTTCACAAGAAGCTGATGGATGATCAGAACAGTCTAGGTTTACTAACATTCTCATTCTTTTTTATTAGAATACAAGTATTTCTCCACCAATTTTGGCTGCTTATGAACTCTGTATGAAGTTCATTGCAAAGTACTAACATCCAGAGCCCTGTAAACATGGCTGATTTGGTCAAAAGAGACAGAAATGTTAATTTTTAGGGGTGTATTAGGCACTTTCTGTAGAAGAGCATGTGAAGGTCACAGATTTAAGGTTCTAAAACTTTAGACTAAAACCACATACAGGTCCACTCCAGAGAGATGGAACTGCAGGACTTCCATGAACATCAAAACCTCTGGCATGTGGTTATGTGGCTATAAGGCTGGGCACCCAATGGGATTCCCAAAGCAAGAACAGCCAAAGGAACCCTTAGTGTAACAGTTACAGCAGAAGAGCCACCTCAAATTTACCCTATAAGAAACAAGTGCAGGAACTGTTATCTATTGCACTCAGCCTCAAAGCAGTGCTAGGTATTGTAATGGGAAGGCACTCGGTCGGAACCGAGAACAGAGCAGCTGAGAAAGGGAAAGGCTTTCACCCATGTTACAGAAAACTTGAGAAATTACGACAAACTCCCTCCTGCCCCTTGTTCCAGGGGAAAAAGAATAACCTCAGCTCCAGAGTGGCAAAGCAAGTTGCATCTGTGAAAGTCAACAACCACATCCCTGCAGGAACATCGGGCCTCAAGATGAAAATTTCTCCACACTGCAGATCCCAAAAGGAAGCTCTGTATTATTTTCTCAGTGTCCTCCTCCTGCCCCATGGTTATCACTGCTGGACTTAGCCCATTGATTATTTAAACTCAAAGAAGAAGGCATTCATCTCCTTGTCAGGCAAATGGAAACCTAAAGAGACTTCACCTCAAATGCAGACACCTTAAAAAAACAAACCCCTTGTTTGTAGCTCTCCTCAAGGCGTCAGAGAATTATTAAATAAGAACACTGAGAAAATTAATCACTGCTCTGTAAATGACTAAAGGGTTTGCTCCAGCCGTGCCTGGAGGGGGCACACACCTCCCACTGCAGGGCTGCAATGGTGACATCCACCAAGCACAGCAGTACAACTGTTCCTTCTTTGCTCGGGTACCCCCCAAAACGTAAAAGAAAATCAAGAGCTAGAACTTACTTTAAGGAGCCAGCAGGATGCCCAAGTGGCCCAGAAGACCAATGGCATCCTGGCTTGGGTCAGCAGTAGTGTGGCCAGCAGGACTAGGGACATCATTCTCCTCCTGTACTGGGCACTGGGGAGGCCTCCTCTCCAGTACTGGGGGCAATGCTGGGCCCGTCATCTCAAGAAAGAGATTGAGGGGCTGGAGTGGTTCAAGAAGAGCCATGAAGCTCCTGTACTGGCTGGAGGGAAAGGCTGAGGAGGAAAGGCTGAGGAGAAGCGGCTGAGGGGGCTGGGGGTGTTTAGGCTGGAGGAGAGTCAGGAGGGACCTTCTCCCTCTCTACAACTCCCTGAAGGGAAGTTGTAGTCAGCTGGGGGTCAGGCTCTTCTGCCAGGCACCAGTGACAGGATGAGAGGGTAGGGCTTGAAGCTGCCAGGGGAGGGTTAGGTTGGATGTTAGGAAGCCCTTCCCCATGGAAAAGATGATCAGAGCCTGGAATGGACTGCCCAGGGCAGTGGTGGAGTCACCATCCCTGGATAAGGGACAGACTGACTGTGACCCTTAGGGCCCTGGTCTGGCTGATGAGGTGATGTTAGGTCCTAGGCTGGTCTGGATGAGCTCAGAGGGCTTCTCCAGTCTCAATCATTCTGGAATTCTCTGAAACACGAAGGCTGCAAATGTTGAGTATTTAAAATTAATAAGGAAAGCAGAGATGAGAAAGGGTCTTCTTTAACTTCAAACTGACAGCCGCAAATCACTTAGGCATCTTCCCCTCTCTGCTGAGAACATCAGCATCACCATACCCTGTGTGTGCAAGGACTGGGCACATAAACTTCCATTTTGAATATATAATTTCATGGTTTAAATTCACAGCTCTCCATGTTTTTGCGCACGCCAGGCATCAGCACTCTGCATCCACAGCTACCACTGGCGAGGTGTGTTCCAGCAAACTCCAGCCCACACCCTCACTTCTAACCTTTCTCTGCTTTTTCAGATTAACTCCTTCTTAGGCTGAACTCTCACACTTAGTCAGAGTCCAAAGGGAAAAGTGTTTAAAAGATCAGGTCAATAGTTTCTTATTTATGAGGTTGTGAAATATTGACTATTAATTCCATTTTGGAAAAAAATAAAACACGAAAAATGGCAATTTTCTTTTTTAAAATTACGGTAACGGAACAATGCCATTGAGTGGAGAGACACGGTCACACAATCACAGAATCACTGAGGCTGGAAAAGCCTTCTGAGCTCATCCAGCCAAGACCAAGACCTAACATCACCACATGGGCCAGATCAAGGCACCAAGTGCCACCTCCAGGGATGGGGACTCCACCACTGCCCTGGACAGTCCATTCCAGGCTCTGATCACCCTTTCTGGGAGGAAGGGCTTTCTATTGTCCAACCTAACCCCGCCCCGGCAGCTTCAGGCCCTGCTCTTTCGTCCTGGCACTGGTTGTCTGGGAGAAGAACCTGACCCTCAGCTGACTACTACCTCCCTTCAGGGAGTTGTAGAGAGGGACAAGGTCCCTCTGAGTCTCTTCTTCTCCAGGCTAAACACCCCCAGCTCCCGCAGCCTCTCCTCAGGTTGTGTCCTGTCCTCAGCTCACAGGTACATCCTCAGATCCAGATGGAAGTTAAGAGTGTCCTCGCCCCATGCGATGTCCTACCTCAGCCCAGCATCCAGCCACACTCTAGCACACAGGATGTGCTACTGCTATGCACGGGGAAGGAAGAAACAAAAATGACAGAGGACAGTGCAGGTCTGTACCATCTCCTAGCTGCCAGGGCTAGGATGGCATCATAAACTGAACCACAGTTTGAACTGAGGAATAAACGTATAATCTGAAGATCTGGCAAACAGAAGTCACTGATTATTAGCCGCTTTGTGCTCAGGTGTCCAAGAAAGCCAACAACATCCAAGCTTGTGTCGGCACTGATGTGGCCAGCAGGAGCTGGGCAGGGCTTGTGTCCCTGTACCGGTCACTGGTGAGGCTGCACCTCAAATCCTAGGTTCAGATTTGCGTCCCTCACTCCCAGAAGAACATTGAGAGACTGGAGCTGGTCCACAGAAGAGCAACAGAGTTCATCTGGAGCACCAGTGCTCTGAAGAGCAGCTGAGGGAACTGGAGGGTTTCAACTGGAGGAAAGAAGGCTGAGAGGAGACCTTCTTGCTCTCAACAACTTCCTGACAGGAGGATGAAGCCAGCTGGGAGTCTGTGTCTTCTCTCATAGAACAAACAACAGGATGAGAGGAAACAGCCTCAGGTTGTGCCAGGGGAGGTTGAGGCTGGCCCTGAGGAACAATTTAGTCCCCAAAAGAGTTGTCTAGGCCTGGCCCAGGCTACCAAGCGTAGTGGGGGAGTTCCCATGTCTGAAGGGGTTGCAAAGCCATGGAAATGTGTGGTGAGAGACAGGGGTTAGTGGGGACCTGGCAGTGCTGGGGGAGTGGTTTTACTTGGTTGCCTTAGAGGTCTGTTCCAACCCAAACAGTGCTGTGACTGCGAATGACACCACAAGGCAGCCACAAAAAACTGCCCTGATGTAAGAGCTTCAGCATGGCAGAGCTGAAGAGGCTGGCACTATCCCTGGCAGCAAGCTCTGCTGCACCAGTGCCATGGGCTTCCCTCTTGGCTACAGCAAAAGCGCTAAACTGGAGTCCAGCCCTGAACAAGGGATGGTGATGGCGCTCAGCCAGTGACACAAAACCTGCAGCACTGTCTTGTCCTGCTCTGCTTCACTACAGCCACGACTGGGACTGGAGCAGCTCCTCTGCAAATCATTTAGGCATCTTTTGCATGACAGGGTCATTTATAGATAGAAGTGGGGACTTTTGACTCTGTCCCACTGCAGCAGACACAGGGCAGCTCTTGTGCAGCTCCTATCAGTCACAGGCCAAGGAAAATATGCTGGCTGTCCTTTCCTTCCCTAGATGGCACGGGGGTGGCCTTGGAGCTGAGACACTTCTCAGTAGTTTCTAACTGTAGTGTGCAGTACCCTTTTGGTCTGTACTCAAAAGAAGACAGTGCAGTCCATCCATTTTTCAGTTCTCCCTGAGGGCAAATTTTGAGAGGATGCTAAAACCCCAGCTGGATGAAAGGAGCTCAAAACCTCTTCCATCACCAGCTGTGCCCTGTCTTCCCTGGAAGCCCATCTGGATTTTTCTCTCTGTAGGATGCCAGTGTCTGTGAAAACCTTCCATTACACGACATCTATCTGCTCCCTGACAATAACTCAACTTGCTTCAACAAGGAAAGTGACTCGTAATGCAGTAAATGCTGCTGTGAACTAGGAAGGGTGGTGGAGTCTGGCCACAGAGGGAAAGACAAGACTGGAGTTTGACTGCAGTAAAGAGCAGCTAAGGTTGGCTTCTGGCACAAAGTCCCACTGGAGCTAGCAGGGGAAGCACTCAGACACACTGAGAGTTGAAGAAGCATGGCATATTTCTGAAAAACACCTTAGAAACACAACCCTGAGGATGTTACACCTTTTAAGTAATGGACCTTTTGGAGCCCAAATCTACAATTCTTGCAAGCTCACAGCTATCAATGCTCGCCCTGATTTTTGTCAGTGACAATCACCAGCTTCATCTGATCATGACGCTGGTGCAATCCAGTGGGGTGTGGTTTAACAAAGCCAAGAGCCAGTTCATGCACTTCGGTCACAACAATCCCCAACAGCTACAGGCTGGGGACAGAGTGGCTGGAGAGCTGCCTGGTGGAAAAGGACCTGGGGATGTTGGGTGACAGCCAGCTGAACAGGAGCCAGCAGGGTGCCCAGTTGGCCAAGTAGGCCAACAGTATCTTGGCCTGGATCAGGAATGGGGTAACCAGCAGGAGCAGGGAGGTGATGGGGCCCTTGTACTTTGCACTTGTGAGACCACATCCTGAGTACTGGGTCCAGTTTTGGGCACCACAGTACAAGAAGGACACTGATGGGCTCGAGTGGGAACAAAGAAGGGCAATGAGGCTGGGAAGAGGGCTGGAAAACAGTCCCTGCGAAGAGCGGCTGAGTGAACCAGGATTACTTAGTCTACAGAAGACGAAGCTGAGAGGAGACCTTCGTGCTCTCTACAGCTACCTCAAAGGAGATTGCAGCAAGGCTGGTGCTAGTCTCTTTTCCCAAATTACTGATGACAGGACAAGGGGAAATGGCTTCAAGTTGCATCAGGGGAGGTTTAGATTGGATCTCAGGAAGAAGTTCTTTCCTGAGACAGTGACTGGGCACTGAAACAGGTTGTCCAGGGAGCTGGTGGAGACCCCATCCCTGGAGGTGTTCAAAAAACGAGTAGCTAGAGCTCCTGAGGCCATTGTCTAGGGATTAGGATGTTGTGATGAGGGCTGGACTTGATGATCCAGGAGGTCCTTTCCAGCCATCATGGTTCTATTTCTCCCTTGGTGTACAGGAGGGGTTCTCCTGAGATGACTAGAAGGAAAAGTGCATTCTACTGCTAGTTCACTGTGATCAATTCCACTTTCAGAGGCAATCAGCAGCTCCTCCTAAGGAACAGACACTCATTATTCTCACATTGAGGCTTTCCAACGCTCGAGCATCTCCTCCAGCAAGACCCATTCATGACCCAAGCACATGCCGTGTTAACCTGACCTTAAGGGAAGGGCTTTTCCTCTTCCCTCTGGAAAGCAGTGTTGAACTCATCTCCTCTGTGAGACCAGAGGGAGACCATGGGCTGCTGCTGCACAAGGCAGCCCCACAGCTTGGCTCTGTGCCTGCTCCAGTCTGTGTGGGAGGATGACAGACACTGCTTCAGGTCAGCTCCACTGGCCTCAGCTTGGCTGTAGCTCCTTTCTCATCTGGCTTGCTACTGGTGTGGTGGCACTGCTTGGTTCTACTGGTTCCCAGGTATCTTTCTCTACAATGTCCAGCGACTGAACCAGCAAGGGCTCTGGTAAATCCATTTTCTCACCACAAATACAGTCACTTTTCTGCCCCCTTCAAAGACCATCATGGAGAGACTCCCACCTCCTTCCAGGAGAGATTCAAGCAGGACACTCCCTGTAATGCCAGAACTTCCCATCTACCCCAGACAAACTTCTTACCATGATGGACTGGGAGGAGTCTCTCACTGGGGTGTGTGGAGGTGACAACATACTGTCACACAATATCCACAGACAACTTACTGCCCCTCCTGCATCCTGCTAACTCAACAGAACAGTCTGAAATACGTGGGAAATACCTCTGATATGGAAATGCACAAATTACCTGTGAACAGGAAAACAGGCTCCAACACAACTGGAAGGCCAATAGAGACAAAGGAAAACCAGGCTGTGGCACTTGGGATGAATCTTGGGATTTGGGGTGTCTGGCCCAAGAGGTATGAACCCATGGGGCTTGTCACAGACAGCACAAATGTTCTAGAGAAGTTGCTCTCATTCCCATTAAAGTGCAAGAGGAGGACACTGCCAGATGCTGCCAGGGAAAGGCTGGCCTGGGCTAGCAGATGGGATCTGTACACTGTGCTCCCAGGCATCTCCCAGAATGTGGGAGCTGCACAGGAGTAACCTGCTGGCAGCACAACACAAGGATCTGCTTTTGAGGAACACCACAAAATCCAGCTCTGCCTCCTGCACAGAACTGCACATATGTAAAAGCAGGAGCAGGAGACTGAAATAACAGGATCTACCAGAGAAAAACCACCAGTGGCCTTCCAGCCTCCAGCAACTGCCACTGAATTGCCATAGAAACAAGATGTAACAGCACTGAGAATGGGAGCAAGCGCAGTGTTTGAATGGGGCTGGTTTAGTGGAACTACTTGCCTGTACACCACTGAATCACTGGCTGGTGGCACACGGACCATCCAACAGAGCAGACTTCACACACATGGCCACCAGTGCCTGTGAGCACTACCTGCTCTTAAACTACATCCTAATTGCTTGCCATGATCCTCAAATCAACTGTTACCAGAGCAAAGGACTGAGCAAATCACACCAGCAGCTAGTGCCCCTGAGCTCAGCCAACCCAGGGACACACTGGAGATGAAGTCAACCCCAAACACCTCCTCCTCATTCTTCTCACTTTTAACAGTGTTGTATTAAAAGATTCCAATAATGGGAAGATTCTTCCCCACAATACGCATCCTCATCACTCCATCAAGCTCAGAACTTCTTCTGTGAACAGCACTTGCTAGGGGATAAGCAAGTGATAACTAACTAAGAAGACACAGGCCGAGTTCAAACACCTGCCATGCTTCAGGAACCCTTCATCTTTCAGCACTTCTCTCCTGCAGTGCATTTCCTGCTCTCTCACAGGGCATAGACAATCTAGCAGCATGGGCTGTGCCCAGCAGAGACTAGACTGCAAGCCCAGAGATCTATGTTCCCTTCCTTCACCACTCACCCACTGGTTGCCTTGTGGCAGGTCACTCCCTCTCCAAGCTGCCCCCCTCCCATCTACCTGCAGAATATCAGGGAACTCACCCACAGTGCAGCCAGGCATCCAGCAGTACCGTGGACTAGCAGCACTATTTGCTGCACTTGTCAACATTTGGTATTTGGGAAACATGTATGAAGGGCCACTGGCAAGCTGCAGTCAGGCCAGTGCCACATTAACAGTTGCCAGAGCAACCTCAGTTCAGTCCTAGATGCAAACAGCCAGAGGCACTATTAAAAAAGCATAGAATCATAGAATCATAGAATCATAGAATCATTACCTGGAAGGGACCTCGAAAGATCATCTAGTCCAATCTGCCTGCAACAGCAGGATCACCTAAACCAAGTCACACAGGAACCCATCCAGTCGGGTCTTGAATATCTCCAGTGAGGGAGACTCCACAACCCCCCTGGGCAGTCTGTTCCAGTGCTCCGTCACCCTCACCGTGAAGAAGTTCCTTCTCAGGTTGATGTGGAACCTCCTATGTTCCAGCTTACAACCACTGCTCCTCGTCCTATCACTACATGACACCGAGAACAGCCCAGTGCCATCCTCCTGACACCCACCCCTCACATATTTATAAACATTAATGAGGTCACCCCTCAGTCTCCTCCAAGCTAAAGAGACCCAGCTCCCTCAACCTCTCCTCATAAGGGAGGTGTTCCACCTCTCTTATCATCTTTGTTGCCCTACGCTGAACTCTCTCCAGCAGCTCCACATCCCTCTTGAACTGAGGAGCCCAGAACTGGACACAATACTCCAGGTGTGGTCTCACCAGGGCAGAGTAGAGGGGGAGAAGAACCTCTCTTGATCTGCTAACCACCCCTCTTCTAATCCACCCCAGGATGCTGTTGGCCCTCTTGGCCACAAGAGCACATTGCTGGCTCATAGTCATCTTGTTGTCCACCAGGACCCCCAAGTCCCTTTCCCCTACACTACACTCCAACAGGTCAGTCCCCAGCCTATACTGGTACCTAGGGTTGTTCTTGCCCAGATGCAAGACTCTGCACTTACTCTTGTTATAGCTCATTAGATTTTTCTCAGCCCAGCTCTCCAGCCTGTCCAGATCTCGCTGAATGGCAGCACAGTCTGCAGGGGTGTCGGCGACACCACCCAGCTTTGTGTCGTCAGCAAACTTGCTGACAGTGCATGCCAATCCCTCATCCAAGTCATCAATGAATAGATTGAACAGGACCGGTCCCAGCACCGATCCCTGGGGCACTCCACTAGATACAGGCCTCCAACTAGACTCTGTCCCATTGACCACCACTCTCTGATTTCTACCCTGTAGCCAGTTTACAATCCACCTCACTACCCGAAAATCCAGGCCACACTGCCTCAGTCTGGCTGCAAGGATGCTGTGAGAGACCGTGTCAAATGCCTTTCTTAAGTCAAGATAGATAACATCCACAGCTCTGCCCTCATCCATCCACCTGGTTATGCCCTCATAAAAGGCTATCAGGTTGGTCAAGCATGACTTCCCTTTTGTGAAGCCATGCTGACTGTCCCTAATGACCCCCCTGTCCTTGATGTGCCCGGAAACAGCCTCTAGTACAAATTGTTCCATCATCTTTCCTGGGATGGAGGTGAGGCTGACCGGTCTATAGTTACCTGGGATAACATAGCATAGGGATAACAGTGGAGGTGTCTATGCCTTCCCAGATGAATTAAGGTTCTGGGCAGCCACAGAATCCACAGTCTAACTGTGAGCTGTGCCAGCCAGTTATAGCTATTTTGGACATGTTCCTGTACATCAGTTCCTCTTTCCTATAGCAAAGATTAACCTCACAATACAGTAACTGGGCATTACAGACCAAATCACAGAACCATTTTGGTTGGAAGAGACCTTTAAACTCATCAAGTCCAACCTTTGACCCAGCACTGCCAGTCCTCACTAAGCCGTCTCCCTAAGCACCAGGTCCACATGGCCTCATACCTGCAGGGATGAGGACTCCACTGCTGCCCTGGGCAGCCTCTGCTAATGTTCGATTAAATGGTCGGTATTTCTTCGGGTGAAGAAATTCTTCCTAACGCCTTGCCTAAACCTCCCCTGGCAAAACCTGCAACCATCTCCTCTGGTCCCAGTGTTTCACACCAGGTAGAAGAGGCTGTTCTGCTCCTTGCTCCAACCTCCTTTCAGGTGCCTGCACAACCTGTGGCAGAATTACAGGTCTGGACACAGGTTACCACACTCTGAAGACAAGGGCTGCTCTGCTGGAAGCTCAGGAGGAGCCCAGAAACAAGCCATTAGCATGAGAAACATCAAGGGTTCAGGCACTACCCTGGGCAGGACTGCTGATCCAACAATGGTGCCAGCATCACTTATAACCACCATCCCCACATGGTGACCTGTAAGTTAAACATGACCTGCTTCACGACCCAGCAGAGGGCAAAGGCCTGGTCAGGGCATGAGTGATGCTCCCCACAGCCTTAGCTGTGGCACGCTGTCCCTTTGCCACAGGGCCTGTGGACCCCTGCTCACCAGGGGTTTGATTTCACTGTCAGGTTGTCAGGAATTGCCCTGGTGTGTCAGCAGCAGGAGAAAGAGTGTTTTACCAAGTTACCATCCCCTGCACATGACTGGAATTTCCAAGGTGCACAATGGTGCAGATCCAGCCTGAACCCTTCTTCCCCAGGACTTCTGAAAGCCTGGAGCAAATGACAGAGGCATTGGAGCATCTCAGGCAGGACCATTAGATTCTCCTACAGGAGCAGTCTGTAACCTGGATGTCAAACTGTCCATCTCTGCCAAGGAAAAAATATCAAATGCAAAGGTTTTTTTCAAAGCCCGTCTCCTCCCTGCCAGCCCAGGCTGGTAGCAGCTGACAAGCCTTTTCATTAGCACATTAGCACTGCGGGCTGCATTGTTTTCTTCTCTGACATGTGGGAATTTTGGTCCTGGACCCTGAGCCAAGGCTAGGAAAAGTAGCTCCCAAAGCCACACAACTCTGTCCCCATAAGACACCTCTCCTCAATACTACACGTGTCCCCCTCCAAGAATGGGTCTAAAAAAAACCCCCAAAGAGTCCCAGAGCCACAATCTGTAGAATGAAAACCCCAAAGGCTGAAAATAACCAAGTGCAACAGCTTTTCCCCAAGGGACTCTTCAAAGTGCCTTTCCAGCTGGGAAGTCTAAACACCACTGTCTCCTCTTTAAGCAGGCAGTAAACAAACAACTGGCCTTAGCCAAGTCCCAGCTTGCCCCACGGTTCCTTCTTCCAAGGGAAAAAAGGCCAGGCCAGCCCCTCTGTAACACGGCACTTCAGACCTGAAGGCAAGGGGCAGTTACCCTGCAGCTTCATCCCCCGTCAGTTACTCATCCTCCCCACAGGCCAAGCCCGACTCACTCACAGACCCCTATGGCAAGGGGCAGATTTTGCCTCCCAAGAGCCGCCATCGCTGGCTGCTCTCCGGGAAGTCAAGAGAGCCCAACCCTGCCAACTGCGACCACACCATAACTGCTGGGACCAAGGCAGGGTGCTCTTGCTGTGCTCTGCAGAGGCAGCAGCTGATGGCTCCTCACCTGGCACTAGCTTGCCTTCACCAACCCTTCTCAGGCTCCTGCTGTGACTGTGAGTAACAGCTACTGCCAAAAAGTCCCAATGGAGAAAACCTGAAGAGCTTTTCTAAACCTGCAGATCTGGTCATCTGAACTAATGCCAAGGAGCCACTGCTGGTTCAGGGAGCTCCTCATCCAGCCCAGTTTGGGATGGATGCAATCGACGCCCCAACGAGGCACATGAAAGAAAAACAGATCTGGCTGTGTGCCTGAAACACTGAGAAATTCTGGAAGAAGGCAGCAATCCCAGCCTGCAGAGCCCCTGGATCTTGAGGTTCTCAATGAGACAGAAATAGCAGAGGAAGATTTGAACAATACAGACGTCTGTAATAGAGAGGGTGTAAACAGCCAAACTGGGTCACAGAGGAATAGCAGCAGAGCAGCAGGCAAAACAAAAATAGCAGGAAAGGAAGGGTAAATAACAAATTCCTAAAATATATGAGAAGCAAACAGAGTGACAAGGAAACAAGAGGGCCACTGAGTGCAAAAGCAGAAGAGCTGTGCAAAGACAACCAGGGTAGGCTGGGGATTTAATCTAGCCCCAGAAGGGAAAGTGCAGGCAAGAAAGAAGACAGCTGAACTGCTCTGCTGTGAGGGGAAGAGGAAGATGGCTTTGTCAGGAAATTACAACCATCTGCACACAGGAGCAGCACCACCAGCTGAGCAGCTTCACATTCACTCTGTGGGACAGGTGACACACACAGCCTCTTCTTCTACTGCGGTGGATGTCTGCCATGGATCTGCCTTCCCCATCTCCTGCTCCACCACTCACTGTTTTCTGGCTCTGGTGGCTGGGTCTTGTCTCCAGTACTTTCAGCCACATAAGACTATCCTGGGACAGCAGTGAGTGACATGTAAGAAGGGGGTTTGGTAATTCCTACTCTGGGAAGGCCAGACTTGTGCATCCCTCCATGAAGATGGAAGCAGTTCCTGACTCTCCTACTGCTCCACCTATTCTGAAGCCTGGTGCAGAGGGCAGCTGCTTGTCACTGCTCTCTCCCAGAGACTTCTGCCATCTCCGACTGTCCACTCTCCCCTGTCCCCTCGTTATATCCACAGAAATCTTCCTATGGCTGGAACACCATGGGGTTTGCCCACTCAGCAGAAGCATGAACGCTCAGGACTTTTTTCTTCTTCCTTTGCTCTGACTTTCTCAGTCCCAAAAATTCCCATGCCAGGAAAGAAGGAAAAAGGCTGACTTACAGAAAAGACATCCCTTTCCACAAGGTGGTTCCACAGCTCTGACAAAAAGGCAGCCAGTATCTGACAACTGATATCCAGGCTCTAATAACAAAGATCAGGATGGCACATAGCCTGTAACAGTGCATGGGGACCAGGAGATGAGCCTGTAAAGAGTCTGATGGGCAGCAGAGCACCTACTGAAAAAGAGACAACAAAGCGGGTGCTCTGCTTCCTGGAAAGGAGTCTTCATCCCCTGCATGGAACAGGACACTGCCTGTCACTGGGTCAGTGGAGAGAGGATGGGCTAGCACCCCTCCAGTGAGCACCAGGAGTGGGTATGCGCCGTGTGATGGCTGGTTGCTACTGAGATGTGTCAGTGCAAGGCTGAGGATTCTCATCCCCCACCTGCGGTGAAGTCAGTCCTGCTTCCTTCTGCAGAGAGAAAGCCAAGAACTCCCCCACACTAACCAACTCTTCACCTACCCTCAACAAACAGCAGTTTAAGGAACGTGGCAGGGCTGTGCTTTCTTCTCTTTACTACCTATCATTTTTGTACCCACCCAGGGTAGGTCTGTTGCTTTCAAATTGCCCTCTATAATCACCACAGCTGGAAACTTACCCTTCCAAAGCAAACTGTGGCTGGCTCTCACCTTACTGCTTAGAGCAAAAACTGGGGCAGTGGAGACCTCAGCAGGTCTGATCTCCTACTTGAAGCAGGGGCAGCTGTGACCTCACATCTGGTCACTTGAAGTGTTACCCACCCTGGTCTTGTAAAGCTCCAAGGATGGTTGACTTCTCTGGACAACCTGCACTACAGCGTGGGGAACAGCTTTTCCTTCAACACATCCTCACACCTTCCTTCTTTCCATGTTTTGCCCATTATCTCCAGTTCTCCCAGTGCTGTGAACTGCCCGGATCCATCCTCCCCACCACTCCCTCACAGGGGACCCCTGATGCCACTCTGGGCCCTGGCAGCTGCTGAGGTGAGGGGCAGGGATGCCCATGTCCCCCCTCAGCAGGGAATCCACATGCATGGAGGTTTAGAACCTTTCGAGAGCCTGGCAGAATCTGGCTTATAGCCACCCTCCCTCCTTCCCCTCACCCTGCCCAGGGCTTACCTCCACCCCCCCCACCATGTCCTCCCACCCCCCAGCCAAGGGTACTTACTGCCTTGGGAGGCTCCTTCCCCTGAGGCAGCTTCAGTGTCTGCAAAGAGAAAGAGCCAGGCTTAGATCCCAGCACCACTGCCCCACACCCAGCTCTGCTCCGCCATCATCGCTGGGCTGGGCTGGGCTGTGGGGCCAAACCGGGCTGAATTGGGGCAGCTGCTGGTTAAACACTTCCAAGCCTCCAGAATCACTGATTGAGTTGGGTTGAAAGGGACCTTAAAGATCATCCAGGTCCAACCTCCAGCCATGGGGGTTCTGTGTTCTGGGACACAGAACCCTGAGCTGTCTCAGGAGTCTGATCTGAACTAGGATAGCAAGATGGGAGGCCCTCAAACCAGTCTCATACATTGAGAGGGCTGTGGAGAGACCCTGGAGAGGCTTGAAGTGGTCACCTTGTGCTGTCCCCCCTGCAGCCATGCCCAGAGAACGTCCCCACAAATCCATTATCCCCCCACCCCCATAGTCTCAGACAGGGATGTGTGTCCAGGTGAGGGGTCTAGGCTGAGGGTGCTCAGGCTGAATTCATGCATCCCATCAGTCCCACTGTCACTGGTGAGCTCCTGACAATGAGGTGGCTGTTTCTACTGAAGTTTTGTTGAAGCTGCTCATGTCCCTAACTCTTGGGCCAGTGTTGTCAACCTGGGCAAGCTAGAACAGAGCACTTGGCTCAGCCTCCCACTGCAGTCACAGCCATGGGATGGCAAAGCTCTGCAAGAGATGGGCCATGATAATCCCCCCTGACATCCCAGGGCTGCTGAAAACAGAGTTGATGAAAGCATGTAGCAAAGATCATGTGCAAGCCCCAAACCGGCAAAGCTACAGGCAGGAATACAAACCCCAGGGCTGCGAGTCAACAACATCAGTAATTTAGATTTCCAAGCCATTTTGAAGCATTCTGTATTCATAGAATCACAGACTGGTCTGGGCTGTAAGAAACTTCAGAGATCATCCAGTCCCACCCCAATGCCATGCACAGCAACACTTCTCACCACACTAGGTTGCCCAGAGCCCATACACCCTGGGCAGCCTGTTCCACGGCCTCAGCATCGTCACAGGCAGGAATGTCTTCCTAAGATGTTATCTAAACCTTCCCCTTTACAATTTGAACCCATCCCCCTTGTCCTATCCCTAGATCCCTTGGAAAAAGTCCCTCTCCAGCTCTCCTGCAGCCTCTTCAGGCATTGGAAGGCTGCAGTAAGGTGCCCCTGGACCCTCTATTTCTCTATTCATTCTAAATCACCCATGCTGTAGGCCACACTATCCAGTAACTGTGTTTCAAAGACTCTTGTGTCTCCTGAACTCACACATGCATTGCTCTGGACACCAGCGCTGCAGACGGTTGAGGCATTTCTGAACTGGAAATCTGCAACCTGAAGTAATGAACATCAATGCCTTTCACTTCCTTAGTTCATGAAACTAATAAGAACAAACAACTGTGAGTTTGTGGGTTTGTACATTTCTACCTCATTAACCTGCCTGATTAGATCCCTCTTGGGGCAATGTTATTAGTTTGGCACAACTTCATAAACAGGGGGGGCCAGATCAGAAACAGTCGGTATTGCAGGTGAAACCCCGTCTGTGTTTTTCCACTGCTGCGACCTGCCTGAATCTCCAGGGGTCACACGCCAGCCAAGTCTGCAAAGCACTATCCCAGCAATCGCAGATAACGGCACAGATCAACTGTAAAAGATGGGGCCGATGACAGAATCACAGAATGTGAGGGGCTGGAAGAGACCTCCACACACCATCTAGTCCAATCCTCCTGCCAGAGCAGGATCCCCTACATCAGGTCTCACAGGAGCATCCAGGTGGGTTCTGAGTGCCCTATCTCCTCTGGGCAGCCTGTTCTAGGGCTCTGTCATCCTCTCAGTAAAGAAATTTCTCCTCATGATGAGGTGGAACCTTCTATGTTCATGTTTATCCCCATCATTTGTGGTCCTGTTACTAGGCACCACAGAAAAGTGACTGGCACCTTCTACTTGATCCCAACCCCTCAGAGATTTATAGACATTAACGAGATCCCCTCTCAGCCTTCTTCCCAGACTAAACAGCCCCAGGTCTCTCAGCCTTTCTTCATAGGGGAGATACTAAAGTGCCTTAATCATCCTCACAGCTCTCCACTGGACTCTCTCCAGTAGATCCTTGTCTCTCTTGAACTGAGGAGCCCAGAAATGGATGCAATACTTTGGGTGTGGTCTCACCAGGGCAGAGTAGAGGGGGAGGAGAAGCTCCCTACATGTGCTGCACACCATTTTCTTGACGCACCCCAGGGTACTACTGGCCCTCTTGACTGCAAGTGCACAGTGCTCTCCCATGGAAAACTCACTGTCCACCAGGATTCCCAGGTCCTTCTCCATGAACTGCTTTCCCTAACCCATGCTGGTCCCTGGTACTATTCCTCACCAGATGTAGGCCTCTACATTTGTCCTTACTGAACTTCATGTCCTTTCTGTCCTTCAAACAGCTTTAGAAAGAGTTTTGGCCAAGCTGATGAAGAATTGAGCAACACACAAAGATTTCAGGAGCAGCTGTTCCTGAACTGAGCTTAGAAATGTTACTCTTAGTCATAAAACAGACTAAAGTCTCTGAATCGAAAAAAATCCCCAACCTTAAAAAATCCCCTAACAGCCCACTCTAAACCACCTCTGGGCTGAGATGAAGTAATTACAGCTTTAAAACAGAAGAGAGATTCCTGAGAAAGTTGCATGGGAACAGAGGGGTCAGCAGGAAAGCTGGAGAGTGGGCAAGTTAACTCCTGTGTCTCAAGGAACTTTCTGCTTCCTATAAAAACTGCTGCAGACTAAGAACTGTACACAATGAGAAAAGGAAATGTGGGAGGCAGCAGAGAGAGCAAAAAGAACCCCCACAGATCCTGTGAGTTTTCAGTGGCAGACAGTCCTATGTGTGAAACCCAGCCTTCTGTAGCTCAGAAGCAGAAGGAATCACTCACCTCAGGAACAGCTGACAGAATCACCAAACATCAGGGATTGGAAGGGAACTCAAAAGATCATCTAGTCCAATCCCTCTGCCACAGCAGGATCACCTAGACCAAGTCACACAGGAACACATCCAGGCAAGTTTTAAATGCCTCCAGAGAAGGAGACTCCACAACTCCCCTGGGCAGCCTGTTCCAGTGCTCCATCACCCTCACTGGGAAGAAGTTCCTCCTGATATTTATATTCTCAGTCCTCCTGACACCCACCCTTCACATATTTATAAACATTAATGAGGTCACCCCTCAGTCTCCTCTTCTCCAGGCTCAAGAGACCCAGCTCCCTCAGCCTCTCCTCATAAGGAAAGTGTTCAATGTCCTTCATCATCTTCGTTGCCCTACGCTGGACCCTCTGCAGCAGCTCCACATCCCTCTTGAACTGAGGAGCCCAGAACTGGACACAATACTCCAGATGTGGTCTCACCAGGGCAGAGTAGAGGGGGAGAAGAACCTCTCTTGATCTGCTGACCATCCCCCGTTCTAATCCACCCCAGGATGCTGTTGGTCTTCTTGGCCACAAGAGCACACTGCTGGCTCATGGTCATTCTGCTGTCCAGCAGGACTCCCAGGTCCCTTTCTCCTACACTGCTCTTCAACAAGTTAGTCCCAACTTATACTGGTACCTGGGGTTGTTCTTGCCCAGATGCAAGACTCTACATTTACCGTTGTTACAGTTCACTACATTTCTCCCTGCCCAGCTCTCCAGCCTGTCCAGATCTTGCTGAATGGCAGCACAGTCTGCTGGGGTGTTGGCCACTCCTCCCAGCTTTGTGTCGTCAGCAAACTTGCTGCCAGTGCACCTTAATCCCTCATCCAAGTCATTAATGAATAGACTGAATAGGACTGGTGCCAGTACCAACCCTTGGGGTGCTCCACTAGATACAGGTCTCCAACTAGACTCTGTCCCAATGACCACTACTCTCTGGCTTCTATCCTGCAGCCAGTTCATGATCCACCTCACTACTTGGTTATTCCAATACCGATGTTCAGCTTCCCACCTCAAAATCGTTTCAGTCACTGAATTGCTCCAGCTCAGGCACAAAAAATGTGTGCTTTGGAAAAAGGCATTTTTCCACAGTTGCCATCTGAACGAGTCATCTTCCACTTCATACGGCTGGGACTGAGCAGAAGCCATTCCTGGAAAACGCCTGACAAGTGTTGAGGTGTTTCTTTAAGAATTGGTTCAACCAGAAACCTGGCCTGAAGAAAGCGATGCTGCTTCTCTAGGGCCTTCAGCACCCTAGCTCGACCAGCCCCTCAGCCACATGAGAGGGTCACAGGAGGTTGGCTGGTTTGGAGGGAGCAATGCAGCAACTCTATCATGTCAATAAACGATAAAGCAAAACAACTTGAGCAAAACCCTCATTCAGCCCAGAAAAGCCTATCTGTCAACAGGGAACTTCCAGCAATCATTAGGACAGAGGCGATTTATCCTGCGAGGGTTAAATTTGAGCCTTGCTAGTTTCTTTCATTTGCTTTCAGAAGAATTCTCCTTTGGGTAAAAATCTCCTCGGCTTGGCCTGAGCCCAGAGGTTTTTAAATTTACTGCTTGGAAGTCTAAGAAAGTAATTTCAGCCTTTAAAAAAAATTTTTTTTGAGTTATCTTAAAGTGAAATTATTTTCCTGACTCACAGCACGCAGATGTTTTGCTGCTTAATTTCGACCCATCCATACAACCCCAACACTTTCAAGCTGACTGACTGTTTGGAAGGCAATTGAAACCTTCTAATGGCTTGAACAACTCCTGCACAGCCAAACAAAAAGCACCATAAGCAGAACCCACTGAAGGCCTGGGCTGCACGTAGGCCACGCTGCAATGTGTGTCGGTGCTGATCGTGGGGACGGATTCCACCACCGGCAGGAACATACGTGCAGCCTTCCTGTTCCTGCTTTACTCCTGCTGCTCTGCGGGAGGAAGAGGCTGAAGCCCTGGGGGGCTGTGCAGCAGCTCACAAAGGAGCCTTTCAGCTCAACAACATCATTTACTTTGTTGTGTTTCTTTTTTATTTTACATGAATGTTTTAGGGAGGCAAAGTGGGAAGGAACACAACCTTTTCAATTCTTCCTTGATGAGATGGAGTGACTCAGTTTCTTACTGGAGTTTCTGATCCTCCACAGAACCTCTAACACAGGGTTTTCCCAGCCCACATCTTGGCTTTCTGAGCCAAGCACAGAAAGAGTTTGCCCCTGTGAGGCAGCATGTCCTGAGCAACAGCTCTCCCTGCCCTTTGTACACGAAAACTGCTAGGACATCAATCACTCCTGACACTCTCCAGCCTGACACTGCTCCGAACGCTTAAGAAACTAAGACAACATCCCATTTTCCAGTAAGAAAGCAGTGGTTCTTGAGGCAGGCAAGAAACAAAACTCAGCTCAAAGAACAGGTCCCCTCCAACACGGCTTCTCCACTATGGAGATGTAGAGAGGAGGAAGGTGCAGTTCTACCTCTAGGGCATTTCTCCCAAAACCGATCATTACAAAGTAAACCGTGATGTCACTGAGACTCTTAATGTGGATGTGAATAGCTCCAAGGATGAGAAGACTGTTTAAGTCCTGCACAAGGTGAAACAATCACCTGGCAAGGACTGTTTAATATTGTTATCAATGATGCAGATAGCAGGATGGATTGCACCATCAACAGATGACCCCAAGCTCAGTGGTGCTGTCGATAAGCTAGAGAGATGGGAGGTCATCCAGAAGGACCTGAACAAGCTGGAGAGGTGGCCCAGGGAAACCTTGTGAGGTTCAACAAGACCAAGTGAAAGGTCCTGCCCCTAGGTCAGAACAATCCTCAGTCAATACAGGCTAGGGCAGGAGGTGACAGAAAGCAGCCCTGAGGAGAAGAACCTGGGGATGCTGGTGGACAAGAAGCTGGAAAGGAGTAGACAGTGAACACTTGCAGTCCAGAAGGCCAACCTTATCCTGGGCTCATCAGAAGAAGTCTGGCCAGCAGATCCAGAGAAGGGATTCTACCCCTCTGCTCTGCCCTGCTGAGACCTGCATCCAACTCTGGAGCTCTTAGTACAGGAAGGACAGGGACCTGATGGAGTGGGTCTACAGGAGGCCACAAAAATGATCAGGGGGCTGGAGCCCCCCTGCTCTGGGGACAGGCTGAAGGAGCTGGGGCTTTTCGGCCTGAAGAAGAGAAAGCTCTCGGGTAACCTGACAGCAACCTTTCAGTCCCTGAAGGGGCTAAAAGAAGGCTGGAGAGGGACTTTCACGAAGGCCTGAAGTGACAAGGCGAGGGACAATGGTTTCACATTAAAGAAGGGCAGATTGAAATGGGCTGTTAGGAAGTTCTTTAGCAGGAGAGGGGTTGAGCACTGGAACAGGTTGCCCAGAGAGGTGGCTGAGACCCCATCTCTGGAGATATTCAAGGTGAGGCTGGTCAAGGCTCTGGGCAACCTGATTTCGCTGAAGATGTCCCTGATCACTGCAGGGCGGCGGGACTCGATGACTTTTGGAGGTCACTTCCAACTCAGGTGATTGTATGACTCTTAAGTAAGGACAGACTGCATGAGCAGAGAGGGCACAGACCTCCCATCAACACAAGACCTGAGACCCAGGGTCCTCTGCTACTACTCGAAGCTGGACTCCACGATGTAACAAAACCTGCTTAGAAATAACCCACTGCAAGGCAAGGACAACTGGAGACCACAACTCTCATCCCAAGGTCCAAAGTTGGTGGTGGTAGAGCTAGTCAGCTGGCTTTGTCATCTGTCCTGCCCCAAAGGTCACAGCAAATCAGCACAATGACCAACTACTCCACCCTAGGCTGAATCCTTGGCATTCCCAGTTCTTTCTGGACCAACCCGTAGAAACCTTCCATCTTCTACATCTACTCATGACAGATACTTTGCAGGCAAAAGACAAACAGCTGTGTCTCCACTGTATTCAGGACAACACCAGGAGAATCAGTGGTAGGACTTGATGTCAATGCATCCAGAGTGTTTAACGTATGGTTTGATTTCATAATGGAAGCACAAATAAATGTGTAGCTACAAACCACTCGATCACACACAAGGAGGTCACCTCACATTAACACAGATCCTAAAATTCCAGCAGAATTAAGGATCCCGTAGTGCTTGGTTAAGAAAAGTAAGACAAAAGCAATCCTTGTCCTAAATCTAGATATTATTATTGCAAAATGACTGCACTGCTGTGATGCAACAGCAAAGCTCTCTGCAGCTCAGCCAGCAACTGCTTACTGTTCACCTAGGGATTCTGTGTTTTCTATCAACTGCAGAGTGAAGCTCTTCTGTAGTTACAGTTAAAGGACTTTTATGATGTTGAAAGGAACACCAGCATCCAGAACCCATTCTGCCTGTACCTAAAGATACAGAAGCAGCTCTGTGAGGTTTAACAGCACCTGAGAAATTCACAGCAGTTAAAGGGTGTAGGAGGAGACTAAAAGCTCTGAGAAGTTGCAGCCGTGTGCCCACTCCTCAGCTCTCTGTTTGCTGACTTCTGAGAGTTTCCACATTTAAAACTGAATACTGTGCTAGCCTTCGTTATTCTTAGATTCTCAAACTTTTCCTGGGGAGTTTCCTTTCTGCTCCTTTACAGATTGCAGCCAATTGTTTTACTGAAGACCATGTGGGTTGACACTACCAGTTACAACTGAGGAGCTAGAGCAGATGCTCCTTCGCTTCTGATACAAACTTGAGTGCTCAACTCAGCTGAAAGAAAACTAAACCGCTGAAAAGCTCATGAGCTATTTTCAAATCAACATCGAATCAGAGAATGGTTTGGATTGGAGGGGACCACCCCCCTGTCATGGGCAGCAACACCTCTCACCAGGCCAGGCTGCCCGAGTCCCCATCAAACCTGGCCTTCAACACTTCCAGGGATGGAGCAGCCACAACCTCTCTGGGCAACCTGTTCCAGGGCCTCATTATTCCTAATGTCTTTGAATACCATTGGAAACCATCTCCCCTTGTCCTGTCACCACACTCCCTAATCAAAACCCTCTCCCTAGCTTTCCCGGAGCCCCTTTTAAGCACTGAAAGGTTGCACTAAGGTCTCCTTGGTGCCTTCACCAGCTGAACACTCCCAACTTTCCCAGCCCAGTCTCACAGCAGAGGGTTCCGGCTGTGAAAATCACCGGTTGTTCTGTTATTTCAGACAAAAACTTTGTCATTTCTGCAGTTAAGCACCACGGAATAGGCCAGCCACTCCTGACTAAGCATGAGGTATTTCATACCAACTGCGCACTGGGGAGTGACCCTAGCTGACAGCAGGGCTACAGGGTGAGTTCATGGATCATTTAATCTTAACACAAAACTACAGCACTGTAACACTGCCAGTAGCTGACTTTCCGTCCTCCTGCCCTGACCGCCCAGGGATGGACTCAACCACCCAGCTGGGCTGGAGCTTGGGGCACCTCAGGGACATGCCTGCCCCTGCAGCAGCACTGACCCTGCTGGCACCTGGTATCTGCCAGGAGAAACTGATTTGCAGCAATCCCAACACACAGTGATGGACTCTGAGAGCCCCACACAGTAAATACTGTACTGAGTGCAAGAGCTGCTCCCAGCCCCACAGGAAACACTGCTGTTGTGCTCAGACAGCCTCTAAGTTTATCCATTATAAATGGGTCATCCCAAAGCAATGTTAGTGATGATCAGGGAAGCAGGAGAACAATCTTCATGGCTTCCCTGAAAACAGTCCCTGAACCCAAACGTTACCCCAAAGACCTGATCAGGATGAGATACCTTGGTGTGCTCGCACATGGGTCTGGAAGCAGTTGTAATACTTGTATTTCTTCCCACATATTCCACACTCGTAAGACCCTGAAAAACACGACAGAGAAGTACACATCAGCATATTAGATCAGGAAAAACAGCCTTGCCACATACTTCTCCATAAACTGAGGACATGAGAATGCAGCCCGCAGCAAAGTCATTCTTAGAAAGTCTGTGGAGATAGAAATCCAGGAAATGACTAGCCCAGGTTCAGCTCTTTTTTCAGCCTTGTTTAAAATTCCCTGGAATATTACCGTGAACTTAGGTTCTCCAGCATGTCTCTTTAGCTTTGCTGATACGACAGGGCCACTCTCAAAATAGCCTAATATTTTTATAATGATGCTAAATATTTCCTAGGGACAGAAATAATGGTAAATTACTTTTCAGTAAGTTCTTACTATATGGGAAAGAAAGGTTTTCAATGGAAAAAGGAAGGCAGTAGGTTATCTCGAGGCAACGGGTTTTCAAAATTTCTCAAGAAATCCACAAAGTACAAGTTTCTCAAGAAACCCACAGAGATTTGGTAAATATCCACCCCAAGGAAACCAAGTAAGATAGAAATAGAACGTTTGACCTTTTAAAGGAAAAGCACATGACCACAGCAGTCTCTCTTCTCAATTTATGTCTGTAATTCCAGAAAACACACATCTGCAAACAGTCATTTGAAACAACAGCAGAGAAATGAAGCTGGTAGAAACTTTGTAATGATAAAATTAGACAATGACTTTAGCTTCTTCTGTTTACTGGACAGACTGACAGACACTGCCTTAGATCTGTTATTTAGGTTGGTTGATTCAATCCTTTTTCTTTCCCTACTTCAACCAGGTGAAAAGGCTATAAATTCACCTTTCAAGCCCTTGCTTGCAAAACCTAACGCAATTCTTAGCTGTCCATCAGCAGTCAGTAACTGTGACCCTACCTGTGGTCTGTGGCAGGGTGGGAGCAGCGGGGCAGGTGGGACAAAGAAGGGCTGAATATTATTTTGTGTGAACACAGCACTTCATTTCCACAGCTGCTTCCTCACATAACTTTCAAACAATCTTTTCCTGACCAGGCAAAGCAGTAAAACTCCGGGACAATTCACAAACAAGAACAAAACGTTCACAGCCCCCCTCAAATGAATACACCCCAACACCATTTTACAGTGATACTCACCCAGCACTTCTTTGGAGAAGCTCCTTCCAGGAACCAAACCAACTAATTTTGAACCCTTTATACCCACACTCTTTTATTCCCCTCCCAGGCTCTGTTGCTTACAGCAGGGAAGAGACAGCTCTCTTTCCAGTTTGCACCAGCACTAAATTCCCTGTCCATCACCAGGATTGTCTTCTGAGCTTGGGAGGCTACTTTGTCACTGATGCTGAAAGAGGCAACTCGACACAGGCGGATACACCAGAGCACATATCTGAAAAAATACTCTGCAGTTCTGATAGTCCAGTCAGTTGACTATGTCTAATCTGCTGCATAGTCTTTGAATTATGGTCCTGTATATATGGATGTAGATATAAAGGACAGTCACTACCCGCAGTCACCCCACACAGCCTTTTCTAGGTGAAATTCTTGGTATCAGCGAGTCGGCACCATCAGCCAGCCTCCATCTTCCATGTTCCAGCTCTGGTTATATTCACTGCTGAACTCCAGAATACATTCCTGAAAACTATACCAGCTGGAGCCCCCAAGCAGCACGGCCAGAAGATGAGCACACTCACCATCGTTGGGGTTCCACCAAACAGGAACCCCTGCAACAGCTGTGGGTTAGGCTGGACCAACGGCAAAACACAAGTGATGCCCCACCTCACATGGAACAGCACTGTGGACACAGAGCACCACCAAAACACAGCAGAACGGCACAGGGCGGGTGGCTGACATAGTTTCCCCCATTTTTCTTCAACTTCCCCCCTTTCTCTGCCGTGCCTATAGCACACAGATACACCTGGTTGTGCAGAAGTTCCTCAAGAAGAGTACAACCTGCACACAGAGTTCCTGCACAAGGAAAGGCACTACCCAGTGCATTCCCTCGATGATACGAAACCAAATTGGCGCTGTACTTGGAAAGCAGGAGCCAGAGGCTGGAGAGGGACAGCACGTGACAAAGCCAGTGCTTCTGCGTGGATGTCCTTAAGTGCAAGTCTGGAATCACACTCTCTGAGGCAGGTCCCTCTACCCACCTCTTGCCCGCGGATAATAGAGCACTGCTGCAGGAGAAGAGTGAGTCTGTGGAGGGCATAAGGAAGGGGCATTAAAGATCTCAAGTCCTCCAAGCACCCAAAGACAACTCAGCAGCCTCACTGGTGTACTGGGCACATCGAACTGGAGTCAAAGACATGGATCCTTGTACCAGAAAAAGGATGGATGATGTGCCAAAGGATGGTGAGGGGGTTATTAGAGTGGAGGAAAGATGATGTGGAACAAAAAAGTGGCACTGCTATGCGTTAAGGCCTTACGAAGAACATGCCCAAGCTGCCCTTAACACTGTCCCTGTGGTTGCGGTTTACTTTGGGATTTGTCCGCATCAGGATGTGTCATGCAGGTTAAAGCCATTTAGAGTAGGAGGTGGTTGGAGAAGGTTTAGAGTTAGTTGTTGCATTTGGTTTTGTCAGGCTCCTGCTGAGCCTTGCAGCTGGGATTTGGGTCACACACCCACAGCATCCAGAGCTCTCCTTTGCTCCCTGGTTAGACTTTCACACCCTTCCATCACATACCGGACGTGTATCTCAATGCATGGTCAAAAATCCAGGTCCCTGAATAGCGATTTCGTGTATATCCAACGGGAGAGCCACGTTCCACTGCTTTTCCATCTAAATTGTGCAAAAAGAGATCAGAAAAAAGACCTTAAAGTGGCTGTATTTCCAAAGAATAATGATGGCTGAAGCCTACTAAAAATATTCACGACCCGCCTGGCCCTGTGGCTAACAAGATGTCAGAGGCTACACAGAGTTTTTTAAGGCCTCTGCAGCACTACTGTACTTGGTAGAACTAGGGAAAATCCAGTGTTCTTGAGTCACGAGTCCTGAGCAGCTCAGCAACTGGGATATCAGCATCATGAAAAGAATCAAGCATGTGCCGATAAGGCTGAGTCTCAGAGCAGAAGAATTGACTCTTCACTCTGCCTCAGAAACATTTCTGGCTTAATGCATTGCCTGAAAAACCTTCTCCAGAATGTTTCTTATAAAACAGAGACCAGACTCAGTGCTTCACAGCCTTATACAAACCTTCTCCTGATCAACTCATGGGTAACTCAGTCCTCCAAAACACACTGTCCTGATGATAGCCCCAACCTTAGACACTGATCCACAGCAGCCAAAGAGTCTCTCTCCCTTTCTCCTGATTTACAAGTGATGGCAAGTGCCATTTTCTGCTCCAGGCATGGCACAGGAGGTGAGTAAGGAAAAAGAAGAAAAGAATGGGAGATATTGCATCTCAGAGACACAGAGAAACTAACCACTAGAAGGTAGGGATAGCCAAGGTTGCCGCGGAGAATGGGGAGTAGATGGGGACTGAGAGCAGGGTCCGCAGAAGCAGTGTCAGTTTGACAATGGGATGGAACCAGCTGCTCTGCTGGCTTTCTCTGCTTGGGATGCCCAACACAGGACCCCTAGGGCCTGCAAGACTTGGGTGTAAAAGGGAAATGGTCCCTTGGATGGAAGGGAAATGGTCCAAACCCACAAAGGTCAGCACTGGCTCTGCAAGTGGAGACTGCAGCCACTGCCACCACCAATCCTGCCTCACTGAATCCATCACAGGGTTTGGGCTGCTCCAAATGGATGGAAAGGGAGTCTGTAGTAGTTTAGAGAGCAGGGAGAGACATAGGAAGTCTAACCAAACAGGAGGCTGCAACAGCTCTTCGCAATCTTGCGCTGTTCCAGAGCAGCAGCTGAAGTTGCCGGTGAAGCAGCAGTCATGGGACATTTCTTGTGCAGGTTACGCAGGCATCTCCAGTGATGGAAACAGCTGCCTGTCTGTGGTTTCTGTGGGGAGGTGGAGTGGACCAGAAGCCAGCTGAAGAAACCACAAGAACTGATAGCAGTCGCAGAGCACAGCACTGGGTGGCCAAACAGAAAAGTTATTCAGAGCCACCTCCCCAACATACAAGTTATTCCATGGCAGATGAATAGGGGCACTTACAGGGCTCTTTTCACAAAGGAATCAGCCACTAACTGACAACTGCCTCAGGACCAAGTTGCCTTTAAAGAAACCCAGCACAAGGCTATAAAACAACAAACATGATTCAGGTTCCATTTGAAAGGGCCCTTCCAGACAGCAGCTCTTCAATTGACTCTCTATGGCTTTCAACCACCACTTGCTAACTCGTGAAGAAGTCTCTGTCCCTGTCCCCCTGGTCCCTACACTTGTTCCCGTGCACCCCAGCCCGTACCCAGCACTCCCCACAGGTATGACACAATGGGGTACAGCCAAGTTAGCCAGCAGCAAAAGCCCGTCCCCCACTTTGCACAATTCAGTCAGCTCAGGGGACCATGTGAAGAAGCTCCTATTGCCTCCTTTCCACAGCATCTCCAATGATGGCTCCTGGGGTGCCAGGGTCACCTCTGCATTTCGGGGTTGCCCACGCAAAGATACACCTCTCCAGAGCTGTGGGGACACAAAGCTCTGAACATACCCAGAGCATGTCTTTCAAATTGTTGGATATTTAAGTTGGAACCACTTACAGACTTCTCACACCTTCCCTAGATGTTCTGACCCTGCATAAACAGCAGCGACCTCCCACTCTGCCACTCTTGGTGGCTGCTTTACTGGGGAAGAGAGGACAACGATGCAACCAATACACTCACCAGCTGATTACAACCTCTAGGGTTACTGCTCAGTACCATGAAGATGGTCACACAAAAACCGTAAGAAAATGTAATCAATACCTCCGTTCTTTCACCCTGCAAGACAAATCGACCCTAACAGCAACACTGTGCAACTCAAATTAGCTTTCTCCTCAGTCCCTCATAGAAAACACAGTCCAACTGCTCTTTCTTCTATTTATCAGCAACTTCCTTTGTCTCTCAGAGTCACTACTGGGACCTGCTCCATGTTGGAGCCAATACAGGAGCCCCTGTGATGCCTCTCGGGGATTTTCAGGAGGAGAGGACAGTCTGACGTTCACAGTAAAAAAGAAAAAGCTGTTTCTCTTCACAGCCTGAGGTGGGGTGGGGATAGGAAGGACTGCTTTGGAAGTAGCTCACCACAGCCAGACGCAAGCCAAGATCATTCCCACAATGTTATAGTGATCAGAAATGCAAACAGCAACCTCTAAGTCCCCTTGTGAGCTACCTCTAATTAGTTACAGAAAGTGTCGCTTTCCCCAAGGCAATTTTCCTCAACACTTTTCAAGAAGTGTTGCTCATGCTCTCCATAGGATGGCCTCCTTATCTGTGGCCAACAGCCCCCTGGCCCAGGGTTTCTCATGAATTTTCCACATGACTGATGTAACACATCCAAAGAAGAAAATAAGCTTTTTCTTACAATTATCCTGATTTTGGTTGAGTCTTTAGGTGACCAGATGCAAAGAGATAACAGAAGGTCAAGGTCAATAATCTCAAGCCAGGACCCTGAGACAGATGCAAACCCTGGCTCCTCCGGCAAGAGCCAAGCTTCTAGGAACAGCTCTCCACACCTTTGCTCCTGTCCCCACATCATGGACTCAGAGAACGGACTGGTGGGGGGTGTTATCCTACAGCTTACCAAGTGTCTGCTGGTTGCGGACCCCACCTATGACCACGCAGATCTCTGCAGGCACATCTCCTGTCCCATCTTTAACGTTCTTCTTGGAATCTTTGGTGTCATCTTGCCAGATCACCTCTTCAATGTAGTCATCTGGTACCTCTGTTTTCACTTTCACCTCAGTCATCACTCCAGCCTCTTCACTGGGTGGGGATTGAGATGTCACCGAATCGGAGCCCTCCGCTCTGGGACTTGGCGGGCTCCTCTTCAGACACTCCCTGAATGAGGGGAAAAGAGGAGAAAACATGAATCCTCATTGCCAAGTGCTCACTCCTCAGGACCTAATTAAAGGTACTTGTGTTTAATGTATCTTATTTGAAATAACTCTGGGTAGGTATGTGTGGCTCTTGTAAATGTAAGCAACTGAAATTTAACCAAGCAAAAGAAATAAAACCACTTGCTAGCAATGAAAATGACCTTCAGCATGACAATCGGTAGCAGCAGTCGTAAACAGGCTGAGCACAGAATCTCACATGAGGTTCCTAGCAAGGCAGGAGCACAACTCCAGCACTGCTGACATCAAATACTATGGCAAGGTAAGTCCATACAGGCAGAGGAAACACCACATCCTCCTGATGTTCTTAATTTGGAGCTATCTGTGCACTCGTGCACTTCTCTGTGCGCTAAGCTACTGTCACAGCCTCTCTTTTGACCATTCAGAGCAACCCAGCTGTCATCTTGTGGCATTTAAGGTATTGTTTAACATCTGTGGTGACAAGTAAAGGGGACCATTTGCAGTAAGATAATTTCTAGGGAGACTACTATGTCAAGGGCAGATACAAGCACCAGAGACATCAGGGCAAGTGTGCTGGATGGGGACAAAATCATAGAGTCTGGAAGAGACCTCTGGAGATCATCCAGTCCAAACCCCTTGACAGAGCAGGATCAACCAGAGCAGATCCCACAGGAACAGTCCAGGTGTGTTTGGGATGTCTCCAGAGGAGGCGGTGACTCCACAACCTCCCTGGGCAGTCTGAGCCAGGGCTCTGCTACCCTCACCAGGAAGAAGTTTTTCATTCTGTTCAAAATGAATTATGTTCTAGTTTAAATCCAATGCCCCTGTCCTGTCACTGGGCACCACCAAGAAGAGCCTGGTCCATTCCTCCTTCTCACGCTGTAGATATTTCTAAGTCTTGATGAGATCCCTTCTCAGTCTCCTCCACTCCAGGCAGAACAGGCCGAGCTCTCTCAGCCTCTCCCCTAAGGCAGACGCTCTAGCTCCCTGAGCATCTTGGTATCTCAGTGCTGGATTCTCTCCAGTATCTCTCTGTCCCTTTTGAACTGGGAAGGTGAGAACTGGATGTAGTATTCCAGATGAGGCCTCACCAGGGCAGAGTAGAGAGGGAAGAGAACATCCCTCAACCTACTCACCAAACTCTTATTAAGGCATCCCAGACTACTGGCCTTCTCGGCCACAGCAGAGGCCCTTTGTTGGTTCAACAAAGGTTCAAAAAAAGCACCGGTGTAGATGCTGCACCTGAGGAAGAACAACCCCATGGATCAACACAGGCTGGGGACTGACCTGCTGTCTGGGGAAAAGGACCTGGGGCTGCTGGTGGCCCACAATTTGCCCATGAGGCAGAGGGAAGGAAGGAAGGCTCCAGTGTATTGAGAAACAAGATGAAGGGAATAGTATTTAGCATTTTCATCTTGGAAAGAAAAAGCTGGAGATTCATGGGAAAAAACAATCTAAATAAATAAATGTTCAAAATCCCTCAAGGAAGGAAACTGGGCCCCACAAAGCTGTAAAACAATGTCAGTTAGCACTATATTATGGCAAAGGCAGAGGGATTTTGAGCATGAGAGATGAAGAGCTGGTAACAGTGCAGACACTCTTCCAAAGACACCACCCCACCACTCCTTACAGGCTCCCTGGTTTTAACACTGCTTGTAATAAATCCTGACCTGCAGTACAAAGAGAAAAGAATCGCTGGTTCGGTCTGCGCTGGAATCAGAGAACTAAATAAATAACGATGGCTGAGATACCCAGAACTAGAGTTCTGCAAACACTGGGAACAGCCAAAGATGTTTGAAAACACTTTAATCAGAACAGGTTAAATTAAGAGAAAAACAGGTCAAACCTATGGATGACAGATTTTAGGCCATGTAACAGTGAAGGAGAAGGAAATCCCACTGCTTGGAACCTTTCATAAAGTCAAAACAAACCATGAACTAAAATGTTAGAAAAGTTAACAGCTGCAGTGAGTTCCCAGTGTTTCTGGAGCTGGTAGAGAAATGAAAATGCTGTGGCTGAAGGTGGAAGTACTCAGCGGGTTATCCTGGGAGGGTGAGGATGAGAGGAGTGGGTTATTCTGGGAGAGCAGGGACAAGAGGAGTGAGTTACCCTGGGAGAGTAGGGACGAGAGGAGTGGATGAATGAGAGAACAATCTTCTGCAGTAATTACTGCAAAACCTCCTACATGGACATGTAGCTGCTATTTCAAAATGGGTCAGTCACATCCAATCACCAGACATTTTATTATTAATCTCTTCATCATCATTATGGAATGAAATGTGCAATTAATAGCCCCTAAACAGCAAGAATTAGCCTTGACCTCCCTCCCCGCTCAGTCCTACCCTTCTCACGCACACTCCTCCTCTCCCAAAAACATACAGGGCTTTCACAAGTGAGAGAGAGATGAATGAAGAAAGAGAAAATGTGGTTGAAAACCAGATGATTTTTATCGCAGTATTACTGGATGTCCAAAAGGACCATCAATCTCACCGGCTGCAGTAGGGCTGAGCACCAGCTCAGGGAAAGGAAGCAGCCAGGAGTACCAGTACAAACCACTTAACCATCAGAAAGGGAGGGACTAATTGTGAATTTGAGGTGTGAAATGCAAAACATGGTAGAGATCACAGTCACATTCTGGCTTTGGTGAGGACAGTGGGGGAAGATCAAAATCAACACAGTAGGGTTCCCATTGTTGGGCACAAAGGTGAATGCAGCCAGCCCTGCATCCAATGAGACGGCAAAAATCCCTGTACTTGCTAGTCCTGGACATAAAAATCAATGCAGGAGTCAACCGATGTGGAATTAAAAGCTAGTACAACTACAGCCAGTGAAGGATCTGGCTTTCTGAGGAGATTATAAATGGGTAAGGATTCACGTAAGAGACCTGCTGGTATTTGGCTTTGCATTGTGTTTGGACAGAAAACAAATCAGTGGAACATGGCATGAAGGAAGAAACAAGCCACAGGCTGCACAGCAAAATGATCCTCACTGCCCATTGCTGTGCGTGGAGGCTGCTCCTCAGGGCTCCTGCTTGGCTGACTGTGACAGATTCATTAATGCTTTGTAATCAAATCATCATTGTTGCTAAAACTTACAAGCAACCTGTGGAAGTGTGAAACACAATGACTGCAAAGGGACACCAGCACCAGTGGAACTGTCACTCTGTGAGCTGGCTCTGCCCAATCTGAGCGTAGTCAGGTGTCCGGGAATGAAGCTGCAGCCTCAAACAGCTCCCGCAGAGAGTTACAGAACCATACAGGTTAAAAAAGACCATTGAGATCATAGAGTCCAACCATGAACCCAACTCTACCAAGTTCACCACTGGACCAGATCTCTAAGCACCACATCTAAATAATCTTTGAACATCTCCAGGGATGGTGACTGCCCACCTCCCTGGGCAGCCTCTGCCAATCCCTGACTGCTCTTGCTGTGAAAAAGTTGTTCCTAATGTCCTAAACCTTCCCTGAAGCAGCTTGAGGCCCTTCCCTCTTGTTCTGTTACTAATGACCTGTGAGAAGAGACCTCTCTATAGTGTCCCTTCAAGCAGTTGTAGAGGCTGAGAAGGTCTCCCCTCAGCCTCCTCTTCCTCAGGCTAAGCCCCAGCATCCACAGCCACCCCTCATCAGACCTGTTGTCTGGGCCCTTCACCAGCTCTCCTGCACTTCTCTTCACACAGCTCTGACTGCAGCCACACAGAGCCTTCTCTGACTTAAAGGACTAGTGCAGTAGCAGGATCTGCCTGCCTGAGACAGAACTAGGAGGCTATTTTCCTCCTGTATGAAGCTGTGGTGAACCGAAGCCCAGTTGCTGCAGAAGGATTGAGCATCTCTGTTTTCAAAAGATGATTAGAAAAGTTGGAGATGGCTCAAAAATGAGACTGAGAAAAAGAACTTTTATGACTTTGCAAGAATAAACAATTTCAGTTAGTTTCTCAAGCCAAAAAGGAAGACTGAGAGATTTGACTGTAGCGCACCATCATCTTCACGGTGAGAGAACACGGCCTTTCCTTAGTCTGGCAGGGAGGAGCAGAACACAAGCTCATTGCTGGAAGCTGGAAGCAGCTGAAATGAGGCATCAAATATTAGCACTGATGGTGGTCCCTGGGCACAGTCATTCTGCAAAGGATGTGCTTCAGGGGCACATATCTCTCCAAGTCTTCAAAACCAGAGTATCCACATCTGGGTCAGCCTTGAGTTACTGCACTCAGTACAGATGTGCACTGGCCAGACAGAGGAATATCCATTGCCAGAGCAGACAGAGGGACCCTCAAAAACTGCTCTTCACTGAGGGGTGACCTCATTAATGTCTATAAATATTTGAAGGGTGGGTGTCAGGAGGATGGAGCTGGGCTGTTCTCAGTGTCATGTAGTGATAGGATGAGGGGCAATGGTTGTAAGCGGGAACATGGAAGGTTCCACGTCAACCTGAGAAGGATCTTCTTCACAGTGAGGGTGATGGAGCACTGGAACAGGCTGCCCAGGGGGGTTGTGGAGTCTCCTTCACTGGAGACACTGAAGACCCGACTGGATGTGTTCCTGTGTGACTTGGTCTAGGTGATCCTGCTGTTGCAGGCAGATTGGACTAGATGATCTTTCAAGGTCCCTTCCAATCCCTAATGATTCTGTTATTCTGTGAAAATATGTTTACAGCTGGGGTATCAGCTCTTAGTTTGCTCTAAATCTACCAATACAAACTGAGAGCAGCACTGTTCCCCCAACCCTGTCCCACACGTCATAATCCTGAGGTACTCAGGGTACAGAAGGACAGCAATCCCAAATATTTTAGTAGTCATCTCCTGCATGATTGCATAGTACAGGAGCCCTGAAAAGAGTCTGCAGGTCCTCTAAAAAACAGCATAAACAAATCCATAAAAAACATAGCACCACTGGAATTTTACAGCAATTCTATAACAAACAGCTCTCTGTCCTCAGACATTTTCCAGGAGAGAAGACAGCAGTAGCCAGAAGATGCACGTAGGTGACAGAATGCATGTGCCACCGAGGTGAACCTACAGCCCCACAACATTCCCTATTGAGCACTCCGGCATCACCTAAGGCCAGACACTGCCCAGTGATCCAGCAAAGAGCTCTACACAGCCCCACGTCCCACCCAGATCACAGAATCACAGGCTGGTGGGGTTGGAAAGGATCTGTGAAGATCATCCAGTCCAACCCCCTGCCAGAGCAGGATCTCCTAGAGCTGATTCCACGGGAACAGTGTAAGTGGGTTTGGGGTGTCTCCAGAGCAGAGACAACCTCTCTGGGCAGCTTTAACCTCACAGTAAAGAACCTTTCCTTCACGTTCAGGTGGAACTTTCTGTGTTGCAGTTGGTGCCCATTACCCCTTGTCAAATCACCGGGCATCACTGAGAAGAGACTGGCCTCATTTTCTCAACACTCACCTTTCAGATATTTACAAAAATTGGTTAGGTCTCCTCTTGGCTTTCTCTTGGCTAAACAGTCCCAGGTCTCCCAGCCTACCCCTGTGAATGCTCCAGGCCCCAAATCATGATCCTCACAGTTGGACTTGCACTAATAGTTCCCTGTCTCTCTTGAACTGAGAAGCCCAGAACTGGACACAGTGCTTTAGATGTGGCCTCACCGGGGCAGGATAGAGAAGGAGAGTGAATTTCTCTCAACCTGCTGGTCACACACTACTTCACATCCCAGGAGACCACTGGCCTTCTTGGCCACAAGGTTGCATGGATAACTTAATGTCCACCAGGATTCCAAGGTCCTTTTCCATGAAGCTGTCTTCCAGCAGGTCAACCTTTAACCTATCCTGATGCACACGGCTGTTCCTCCCCAGGTGCAGGACCCTGCACTTGTGCTTGCTGAACTTCAGTAAGTTCCTCTCCACTCAGCTCTGCAGCCTGTCCAGGTCTTGCTCAATGGCAGCCCAGCCCTCTAGAGTGTCAGCCAATCTTTCCAGTTACATATCATTGGCAAACCTGCCGAGGACATATTCCATCCCTTCACCGAGGTCGCTGACAAAGATGTTGAACAGACATGGACTGAGTACTGATGCCTGGGGATCATCACTAGCTACAGGCCTCCATCTGGACTCTGCACTGCTGGCCACAACCCTCTGAGCTCTACTGTTCAGGCAATTCTCAATTCACCTCACTGTCCACCCACCAGACCCACACCTCCTTAGCTTCCCCACAAGGACATCAACGGAAGCAGTGTCCAAAGCCTTGTTAAAGTCAAGACCAACAACATCCACTGCTCTCCCTTCATCTACCCAACTAGTGATGCCATCATGGTGAGGAAAATGGAATAAACTACAGGCAGCATGATTTTTTTCAACTTACGTGTGTCTACACAAATAAAACCAGAGAGATACAGATCTAAATGTGCGCATTTGCAGATTTATAAACAGCTGATACTTGTGTCTCTGGCAGCATCCCCTTTTCCCTCCCTGCTCCTACCCCCATGCTGCCATCAATCAAAAAGCTCCACCAACTTGAAGGTGGGTCCCTTTGCAGGTCAGAAGACCTCTCATGCTTCTGAGCACCATAAAGAGCCTCCAACTAAAAATGGAGATACAGCAGCAGCACACCCAGAATATACTTCTTCAGGAATCCCCCCAAAACTACAGTGACAGAAAATCTGCTGCCTGGTGGAGGGAAGAAATAGAGCTCCACCATGTGCAGACCTGGTCCTGCCATTCCTTTCCTTCTCAGAGCCTCTGGAGGTGATGCACAACTGCTAGAAAGCTGTCAGGAAAAGGATGAGTAACAGTGGGCACACACCTAAAGCTTTCTCCTTTAAGAGAGGACCATGCAGCTTTCACGACCTCAGCTAAGTCAAATCCTGGTACTTATTTAGGGGAGCAGACCATTCCCCAGGATGAACCATGAGGCCACATCTCCAAGTATTGTGGCCACAGGGCACAGAGCTCACACTGTGATCACCCCCAGCTTCTGAATCTCTTTGGGGCACCGCTGGGTACACACTGGTGCCAGTCACATGGTCAGAGCCTCCACCTGGTGGAGACAGCAGTACACTTGAACTAAGGGAGAATCTCCCATGAGTCAGATCCCCTGCAACCACCCATCTCTGGCAGCTGTGAACCTCCCCAGACTCTCAGAATCATTCAGCTTGGAAAAGATCTGTGGCACCGAGTTCAACCAATAACCCTACTCTACCAAGTTCACCACTAGATCAGATCTCTAAGTAGCACATCTAAATGATCTTTAAACACCTACAGGGATGGTGACTCAACCCCCTCCCCGGGCAGTCTCTTCCAAGGTCTGACTGCTCCTCCAGGAAAAAACTTCACTCTGTCCAGCCTAACCCTCCCCTGGAGCACCCTGACACACTTCCCTCTTGTTCTGTCATTAGTGACATTGTGAGAAGAGACCAGCACCCACCTCTCTATAGCATCGCTTCAGGTAGTTGCAGAGAGTGATGAGGTCTCCCCTCAGCCTCCTTTTCTTCCAGCTTAACAGCCCCAGCTCCTTCAATCACTCTTCATAAGATTTATTCTCCAGGCCCTACCATCTCCAGACTCCTACCATCACTCTTTTGGGTGAAACAAGGCACTGGACAGTGTGCACGTGTGCTCCTCCATGGATCAGCTGCAGGTGCAACCTGCATTTACAGCCCATGACATGATGTTCCGTGGGAAAAGGACATCCTTCAAACCAAGCATAAAGCACAGACATCAGACCAGCAGTGTGCACAGGCACACTCGCTTAGACTCTACAGGGTGCATCTGACTTTTCTTGACTTTGGGCTTTCCTGAAGAACAGCAACCTTCTTTAATGTTTTGTTGCTACTGAGTCGTGGAGCCTGGCAATCCAGAAGACACCTCCTTGCCAAGGAGCCAAGGTAGCAGCCTTGAAATCATTGCTCACAGCATCACTCAGTGGTGCGCCTGGCTGCTCCTACAGCTGAGGTACTGCTTCCCTTTCCAGAACAGCCTCTACGGACTTTAAACATGAAAGAGGCAAACAAACACTGCACTTGCATGTCTCACTCCTCTGACTAAGTAGGCCACGTAGCCAATTACTGTATTACCAGCCCTGCCATCTCAAAATGCTCATTTCAACATTGCTGCCTGCTTTGATCATCAGACTTTCATCTTCCAATGATGTTACAGCCACTTTCATGTCAGATCCAAGTATGTGAAGGCAGAAGAGATTTAAGGAGGCCTTGATGAAGATTCATTATGGGAAACTGGAAAGGTAGGGGCAAAAATGGGCTCCCAAACCCATTTAGGAACAAGCTGCCCTTAGTTCTATACCCATGACAGTACGGGAAAGGCTGAGCCTTTAACCTGACAGATGATGCAGCAAAATAATCTGGACAAACTACTGTGCCAGGAGAACAGTTCTAGCTATAGAGCAGAGCAGCCTGGATGGTGCCTCACTGGCATCAGCACAAGGAGTAACACAAGGGCAATGAAAAGAGCTCTTCCATATGGAAGGACAGGGAGGGAAAAGCTGACCACTCACACTGGTCTGTTCTGCAGGGCAACATTCTGCCCTAGAAGCTCGTGGTCTTTCCCAGCTGAGCTCATGTGGGAGAAGTGCAAACCAAAGAGCTGCACTATGGTGCCATTTTCACTTCTGAGCGCTTCCTCCTAACTGTGATAAGCGGAACTGGCAGTGACTGAAAGCAAATGGGACCCGTCAGCTTCTGCAGCCACAAAAACTTGCGTTTGCCATTTGCTTTTTCTGATCTGGAGTAGCATCCTCATAAATAATGAAAGTGACTAAAAGCTACTTAAAAAACACACACTCCTCCCTTCTGCAAGAATGAGAAAAAACCCCAATTATAAAAGGACATTTCTTCCAGCGAGGAATAATTTGTCATGTAATTCTCTGAAGACAGCAACAGCAACATGTGTGCTCTGTGCTCCCTTCTGAGTGATCGCTGACTGCATGTGTACTCAGACAGCTTCTAATGAGGCTATTTTTACAGCACACATCCTGCTGCGCTTCTGGGGAGGGGCAAACTGAGATCAGTGAAGAATCAGTCTTCAACGTCAGCTCCTGTGTAGTTTCTCCTCAAAATGAAAAGGAAACAAACGTGGAGGAGGACATACTGCTCTGAATCAACACTACAAACAAAGCTGTTGCACCCCAGCAGCACAGAACATCTTTAGTTTTCTACTGGACACCATTCAAGCTGGAAGAAGCAGAGATACTTCACTTATGCCTTGATGCTATCAGTGATGCTGCTAACCTGCTGCCACTTGGCTGTGCCCACTGACACCACTGAAACGCATATTCAGTGCCCAGTTCTTCTGGTCTAAAGGACTAATGAGTTTTGGAAGAGCACAGTCATGAGGACCTTGCAGTGGGCACCTGAAAGAACTCACCAGGCCAAAACTATCAGTATGATGTTGTGACTCATTTTCTTGAAACCAACATGCAGAAGGCTCTTCACCCACCAAATCGCAAAGCCTTAGCTGTCGGAAGGCAAAGGAAGCAAAAAAATTAGGGAGGCTGGAACTAGGCTCAGTTTGCAGATGTCTGCCATGGTTTAAAAACCACCAGAAGGTTCCTGCCATGGCTGGAGCCTCAGAATGTGGAATGGACAGACCAGATGTAAATGAATCCCTGGTTTACATGGGGATGATACAAGCAGAGACAGAAAAATAAGCTATAAATTTACAATCTGCTTGTCTAATAAATTGTTTGTGCTGGCTTTCCTGCCCCCTCCCCATAGCTCGCACTCACTCCCAGAAGCAGCCCAACTGCAGGGGCACCATGCCTCACACCACCAGGAGGGAGGTGGAGTGGGTCAGGAAGCAGAGGACTTGCCTGGTGTCCTTCAGCAGGGACATCTCTTCCACAGACATTACTCAGCAAATAGATTGTCAAGTTTAGGTTTAATAGAAAGAAAGGACAGGAACTATTCTTCCTAGTCTGCAGCTAGGCACTTTACTTCTACTCCACATGCCTTCTGCTTCAGCTTCCAGATATTCCCTCACAGACTTGAAAGCCAGAGACCAATCTGCTCACCCATCCCACCCTCCCATGTCACAGCTCACAGTGTTGGGTCTCTCTCAAAATCACAACCACAGCTTGAGCCAGCACCTCATTTCTCAGGGATGAATTTTGACGTGACAAGGAACCATCACATTTCTGGGTCCCCTTGGTGTGTAATGATTTCCCAGAACAGGCCCCACACTCCCATGGACTGCTGCCTCCAGCCACTGAGCCACAACCCACTTGGTTTGCTAGAAAAGAGATTGTGTGACCAGGAATCCCTATCCACAGGAGAGAACAAGGTCTTCTGCTGCCTCTTACAGAATCATTAAGGTTGGAAGAGATCTACAAGATCATCCAGTCCAACCATCAACTCAACCCTACCCTGCTCACTAAAGCCTGTTCCCTAGTGCCACATCTACACAGTTTTTGAACCCCTCCAGAGACAGCAACTCCACCAGCTCTTGAATGAAGCAAAGCAAATGCACCTCCTTAACATACTCAGTGCACACACTGAAACCGCCCTCCCAAGTCTTGACCCCTTCTGCAAGCACTGGGGAACCTGTCCACATTCTGAAGCAGATACTAGAGCTGAACAAAATGCACCACCAGCACCCTGAGAGGCAGACACAGGGCAGCACACACTGGAGCATGCATCTGAAACCTTTATCACAGTATCACAGTATCACAGTATTATCAAGGTTGGAAGAGACCTCATAGATCATCAAGTCCAACCTGTCACCACAGAGCTCAAGGTTAGACCATGGCACCAAGTGCCACGTCCAATCCTGCCTTGAACAGCTCCAGAGTTGGCGACTCCACCATCTCCCTGGGCAGGCCATTCCAGTGGCCAATGACTCTCTTGGTGAAGAATTTTCTCCTCACCTCAAGCCTAAATTTCCCCTGGCGCAGCTTGAGGCTGTGTCCTCTTGTTCTGGTGCTGGCTGCCTGAGAGAAGAGAGCAACCTCCTCCTGGCCACAACCACCCCTCAGGTAGTTGTAGACAGCAATAAGGTCTCCCCTGAGCCTCCTCTTCTCAAGGCTAAACAATCCCAGCTCCCTCAGCCTCTCCTCATAGGGCTTGTGCTCAAGGCCCCTCACCAGCCTCGTTGCCCTTCTCTGGACACGCTCAAGCACCTCAATGTCCTTCCTAAATTGAGGGGCCCAGAACTGGACACAGTACTCAAGGTGCGGCCTAACCAGTGCAGAGTACAGGGGCAGAATGACCTCCCTGCTCCTGCTGGCCACACCATTCCTGATGCAGGCCAGGATGCCATTGGCCCTCTTGGCCACCTGGGCACACTGCTGGCTCATGTTCAGGCGGGTATCGATCAGCACCCCCAGGTCCCTTTCTGTTTGGCTGCTCTCCAGCCACTCCGACCCCAGCCTGTAGCTCTGCATGGGATTGTTGTGGCCAAAGTGCAGCACCCGGCACTTGGACTTATTGAACGCCATCCCGTTGGACTCTGCCCATCTGTCCAGGCGGTCAAGGTCCCGCTGCAGAGCCCTTCTGCCCTCCAACCCAGCCACATCTGCCCCCAGCTTTGTGTCATCTGCAAACTTGCTGATGACTGACTCAATGCCCTCATCCAGATCATCTATGAAAATGTTAAAGAGGATGGGGCCCAGCACTGCTCCCTGAGGAACACCACTAGTGACCGGCCGCCAGCTGGATGTGGCACCATTCACCACCACTCTCTGGGCTCGGCCCTCCAGCCAGTTCCTAACCCAGCACAGAGTGTTGCCGTCCAAGCCATGGGCTGACAGCTTAGCCAGCAGTTTGCTGTGGGGGACAGTGTCAAAGGCCTTGCTGAGGTCCAGATAGACCACATCCACAGGCCTCCCCACATCCACCAAGCGGGTCACCTGATCATAGAAGGAGATCAGGTTGGAGAGGCAGGATCTGCCCTTCCTGAACCCATGTTGGCTGGACCTGAGCCCTTGGCCATCCCTGGCAGTTACTGCCCCCGAGATAACCTGCTCCATCAGTTTCCCTGGCACTGAGGTCAGGCTGACAGGCCTGTAGTTCCCGGGATCCTCCAGCCGACCCTTCTTGTGGATGGGGATCACGCTGGCCAGTTTCCAGTCACAGAGGATATATTTTCTGGTCACAGAGCTGGACAATGAGTTAATGGTCACACCAGGGGATTTCAGGTATCTTCACAATGAACACTCCACAAGATGCCACTGAGTGTTCTCGAAGTTTGGGTTTAACCTCTTAGAGCAAATGTTACAGGAGAAACCTGTTCACTCATCCTCTGAAGTTGTTTTAGGAAATGGAAATCCCTTCTTCCAGTACTGGGAGAGGAGTGAGGACTTGCTCCAACAGAAAAAAGAGCTGCTCAGGGATTCATGGACTCTGCCATGTGTTACATGCTGCGTGAATCTCATGTTTCAGGGACTGCAAGGTCCGTGTGGAATGGACAGACCAGATGTGTTACTTCAGATGCCTCATGTTACTTCGTGCTGCATGTGTTATTTCAGATGCCTCACTGTTTTGTCCATAGTCCTAATGGTCTTACAGGTTCTGTCTCTGGTTGGATGGTTCTTCCCAAGGCTGGTGGATCCGTTCTTTGCCATTCCTGATTGTCTCAACTGCACTAATCACCTACAAACTGAGCATAGTAAGCTCAGCAGCATGGATATTCAACTCTCCAAGGCTGTGAGGTCCATGCTGCCCATTAAGTAGTGAGAACTGGGGACAAGGCACTAACTGGGGATGCCAAGAATGTTTCTGAAGCACAAGAAGCAGCCCGAACCCCTATCCTTGTATGGGACAGAGTTTTCTGCTTTCTCCTCTCAAAATAAACTAAAATCAGAACAGGCGACAACATCCTTCTGCAGGCAGAAGTGGACCAGTAACTGCCATTTAGGTTCTTCTGGAAGAAATCTTCTCAATAAACACCACTATTGGTATGGAGTTTATACATTTAGAAGAATCTGAAGGCTTTTTAGAAGAGAGATGCCTCAAGTACAATCCCCACCTGCCTCTAAGGGCAGCCAGCTCTTAAAAATGGAGTCAATGGCTTTTGGAAACCCCCAAACTGTCTCACACGGCACTTGGTGCTAATGTGTGGTGTCAGTGCTAAACCCTGGGGCAAACCAAGCAGCATTCATTCTCAATTGTCCCACCTTTTCTGGTCCACTAAACCAGACAACCTTTTCTGACTTCAAACTCCTTGTGAAGTGCAAGAGTAATTGCATTTTGCTGTGTTCCTGAAGGGACACTCAGCTCCAGACCCTTCCCTAAAGGTAACCTATGGGATCCAATCAGGCTGATGCTCCTCTAGAAATTCAATATTAAAATACAAAACAGAACAATAGTTGAGAGCCATGAAAAATTCCTTAGGTATTAGCAAAACAAGTTCCCCTGCAGTCCTTATTAGGAATATCTTGAGGATGGTTTGAAGAGGAAAGTCTAAGCAAATAGAAGGAAAAAAATTGGGCTTACCCAGCAGAAAACAAGCACATGTTGCTTGCCAAAAGCCACACAATTCAGTTGGATCAAAAACGCGACAAACGATGCAGGTTAGGAATGAAATTTCAGACGATAAGAGAATAGCTGCCAGCGTCTTTACATTTTCAAGCATGGAAATGTCAACAGAGACAAAGAAATTCAGGGAAAAACAAAGAGAATATATTAAGGGTTTATTTATATTGGCTGAAAGAGCTCTATGTTGCCTGACTAAGAAATGACTGAGGAAGTGACAAGTGTCCACGAATGTCGGTACGTGCCCCAACACGGCCAGGAGGAGCCTACGCTGGACTGTGCTGTGAACCTACTGGTGGCACTGCAGCTTGGCCTGGTCGCAAGATGAAACTGATAAAACTAGCAGTGGGAAAAGATGGACAGGAGAAAGGACCTCAGGACTGGGAGAACTCCTCTCTGGGGGAGCAATACAAATGAGGTGGCAGAGGCCCTACTGCTGGAGATACACATGGTTTAACACCAGCGATGAGGCTCTACACCAGTATCAGAACAACCTGAGCTGGCCAGGAGTGGGAGTGACCCAAGAAAAACGATTCCCTGGTTCCTTTGCTGAGGACATTGTAGCTACCACAGTTCAGAACTTCACAGCTCCAGAGAGGGCTATTCCTCCAACTCATCTCAGCAAAGTCCTCTGGTGTTTGGCCAGTTGCTGTGGATCACGCACAAGACACTCAGGTGCCATGGGAGCTGCAATGTGCCTGTGTGTCCTTACCTCTTTGTTCATGTACATCTGACCTTCTTTTGGGTTTCAAGGAAACCTGCCTGGATTTACTGGTCCCAGTACTGAACTGACCTATCCACTTCTCTTAAATTTGCTAGAGGGGACTTTTGGAGGGGGGTTGGCATTGGCTGGTAGTTTTGGTTTCTTTTTGCAGATGGCTGGTAAGAACCCTTCAGAGAGCACCCCAGTTCATTCGTTACCTTGCCTCATTATTAATAGTTTTCTCTCTTTCTGACGTAGGATGAGGCTGCAGCTCCTCACAGTCTGGGACTGAAAATCCCACAGGTGGCCTTGTAAAGAAAGACAAAACAATGTAAATCATTTTGCTTCCTGGAAACATTCAGCCCTTGGACTGGGTCTCCACGGGGTGTGGAGCCCTTTCCACAACTTCCAGCCTGGGCACCTACAGAGATGATTCCATCTCAGTGCTGGGGATGTGGTGAGGACTGCTCAGCTGGGAGAGGAAGCCTGCTAGTGCCAGCCCACCTGACCTCTCCTGAGTTACTGGAGCTGTTGGAGAGGACATGAATGCAAAGGACAGAACAAGCAGTGTGGGGAGGAAAGATATCACCAGTGAGGCTAGAGAGGAGCGAGCTGCGAAGAAGCAAAGCAGATGTAATTCCACACCTTCTACTCCAGTCACAAAGTTCCATCTTCTAAGACAGAGGACGACATGATGAGACTACCTGAGCCCCACAGCTTGGTCTGGTACACTGGGAAAAGCTGCACCACGTTAGAGTTCCACATCTCAACCCAAAGGCATCTGCTGGAAATGCTCCTGCCTCCTTCCAGGCCAGCTCTGCAGAGCCCTTCTGATGGCCTCCAACTCCGAGAGACCTCCTACCATTTCTGGGAGCTCTACCACGCTGCTGTTAACACCACAATAAAGGTGAGACCCATCCATGGCCTCCCAACCTGCTCACAACCCTGGAAGGTCTGAGGTTGTTCCTCCCTTCGAGGAGTGGAGCACACGGTTCTGCAGCTACATCTGTGCCGCAAGCGGCTTCCCCGGCTGGTGACAGCCCTGGTGCAGACGGGGCTGAGATTCCAGCTGGCTCCATTCCCTCCACAAACAGATGCAGTTCCTGTATCAGGGTCTGATTTATTCAGCGGGAGTCTCGCACATTAAGAGTAGTTAAGTCTGAAAACAAATCTAATGACTTTAAGATAAACAGCCAACAGAGGACTTGAAACTAAAATTCTTCCTTCCTCTGACACCCGCCATATAAACAGCAATAATTATATAAACCCATGTCTAACACATGACTACACCAGGCTCTGGTGACCAAGAAAAGCACACGCTGCTTGTCAGACATAATTGCACATTTCGTTTTTCAATTATTCCTTGTCAAGATGCAGGACCCACCATCTGAAGTCTGACATTAATTATTGGTAAGTAGTCACTTTTACAACAGCGTCCGTGAGGGCCCCATACTCTGAGGTCTGTGGCTCCCCATGCTGTTCCCACATCGGCCTCCAGTCCCCCTGAGCCCTCTAGAACTCTCATGCAGACTCAAACCAGCGACTCAGACTGACTCTGGTCCACCATGTGCAGAAGAGGGTCCAGGAGAAGTGTGAAGGAACCTTCCAGCAGACAGTAGCCAGGTACCTGACCCCAGGCAGAAGTTCACATCCCCTGACGATGGCCCTTTCCAGTTGGGTCACACCTGAACCCCCCTGAGCAGCCAACTCTTGACGGCACACTCTGGAAACAAAGTGCCCATCATGCAAGAAAACCTCCTGCCTTTCACCGGCTTTTAATTTGCTGCCTTTTAATTCTTGTGACTGTCTCTTTTTTCTTTCTTGCAAAGGGAAGAAAGCAGCCTCTGATCTACCTTCTCTGGAACGTTCTCAAACACCAGCAGCATCGGCAGCTTGTCTCTTAGCTGTCATCTTCTGCAAGGCAAAGCATCACTTCTTTTCTGGCTCCCTTAAGGGAAGGGTGTTTTGCGATCCTAACAACTCTGTTTGCTTTTAAAACTTTCTCACTCATAAGGCCACAGTGAGGTGCAGGAATCCCACACAACCGGGTGTCTGGACCCCCAACCCTCAGTGGCAAACAGCTGCCCATGCTGCTGAGTTCTGTTGGTTCTAAGGCAGCACATGGGTCCGACTGGAGCCGAGGGCTGCTAAGACCATAACAGTCCTGTGCACTCAGAGCTTTAAATGTCTTCTTGAAACAGAAAAAAAAATCACTAAATTACTAAAATCAATTCAGTACAATAAATAAATAACAACTATGGCCACTGCATTGAAGATCAGGCATGGTAAGAGAAAAAAAAAGTTGCAGAAAGATAAAGTTATCCAGGCAAGCAGATTCTGCTGGTGTCTTTTACTGATAAAAATTAATGATTAAAAACTTCTTCAAGAGTTTGCAGTTAGTTTCAAGCACCAACAACTTCGAAAAACATCTACCTTGTACCTCCAGCCACCAGCAACCACCCCTGTTTCATCAAAGTCACACTGCCACCTTCACTCACTGGCAGGACTTTCTTGAAAAATTAAATTTTCATCCCATTTCATTTTTTTTTAAACAGAGTTGGTAATTTTCCTTCTTGTGACCATCTTTTGTTCAGCCACAGAGATGCTGAAGAGGATCCTGTTTCCATTTTCCTAAAAGAAACAGGACCCCCACAGGGGACACCTCGAAGGGCCAGATCCCTCATGGAGAGAAACAGCAGCCAGCTCCCTGCTCTGCCAAACCACGAGGAACAATTTCTTCCCCAGAAAGGTTTCCCAGACCTGGCCCAGGCTGCTCAGGGCAGTGGGGGAGTCCCTGTGTCTGGAGGGGTTTAATAACTGTGGAGATGTGGTGTGAGGGACATTGGTTAGTGGAGACCTGGCAGTGCTGGGGAACGGTTGGACTTCGTAGCCTTAAAGCTCTTTTCCAACCCCAACAATTCTGATTCTGTTCCACTCTGAACCAGCGAGTGGTGGAGCTGGGGCGCTGGGAAGGGAGTACGATGCAAGTTCAGTGGGAGGCACAGCTGGGACACACAGTGCACAGGCCTGGAGATCAGAAGAATGGAATGAGATGTTAATGTGCTTTCCCTGAGGGCTAAAAGCTGGGCAGTGCTTCTAAGTCTCCACAGGGAGCAGGAGGGTGCTTCAACTCAGGGTCAGCAGTGAGATGGTACCGGTGGCAGTGCAAAGGGGAGGCCGTGAAAGGTAGTGCTGTGGAGGAGGCAGGGAGGGCTGAAAGGCAGTACTGGTGCTTGCTGCTTCTTTCCAGGGGCTCTGGGTCCCCAGAGAAAAGCCTCACGTTTCACCAGGGTCTGCTCCATGTGGCCTGGTGGCCTCCCCTAGGCAATGGAGAGGTACTGAGTCCCCCGCAGCAACTGGCAAACCTATGGTGCCCTCACTCCATGAGGGTCATGCCAAGACACAGAGAGTAGCTTTTCTAGGACCTCAGCGGCATCTGGGGACTGCCCACACCATGGCAGCCACTCACCAAGGAAGGCACTGGTGATGCTGATGGAGATTACCCCAGGATTCTGGTGTCTGCAGCCCTCTGTTCAGTGGTGGCAGCCCAACTGCAGTTTTCTGCTCTTTGTCACTCCCCATTCAAGCTGATGCAACCCACAAATACACCTGAGGTGCTTGGTGATCTTCCCAGTTCATTGTGCATGTAATGGTACCTTGCCAACTTTCTGACCACCTTCTCCAGCTCTCATGGATGTTTCCATCCTTCACTGTAGCCCACTCCCTTTCCTAGGCCACATGCTCACCCCTTGCTGCATCTTCAGCACTGTCCCTGTTTCCAGCCTGGCACCTCTCATCTCTCATCCCCTACATGCCCACCTACTTTTAAACCTGGGAGATGAGCTGGCTACTTTGCTTGTGGATGGCAGACAACCAAGATTTGGCCTCAAACAGGTGAGACCAGATAAATCCTGCTGTCACCAAAGCCACACTTTGCTCCAGGTTCTCAGCACCTCCCTAGCATTGCCTGGAACATCCCCAGTGCTCTAGAGGAAACTGAGCTGAAAGGTGCTGTAGACACCACTCAGTGGGATCAGAGCAGGCTGGGGTGGTGGGACACCCCTTCCCCCTCCCCTCCTCCTGCACGGGAACAGAGGAACCTGAGACCTATTGCTGCATCACAGCCCAAAGTCTCCACCCAAGGACTTCATCCTGCAATGGTCTTTGCACCACAGTGCAGGCACAAGGCACCCTGCGCTCATGCAAATTGCTCCCAAGGCCAGAACAACCCTTCTCGTATCTAATTTTTGTCAAAATCCAGCCCCATGTTTGGTCACTGTGCTCCAGAAGCTCCCAGCTCACCCCTCTTGCACGGCTGCCCTTTTCCACCCACCTCCAAAAGCAGCATTGAACGGAGACCCATCTGCCAACCACATGCCACCCCAGCAGAGAAAACCATCCACTTACCTGCTGGAAGAGCTCCTCTGCCCACTGCTGTTGCTCTCCTCGGCCTAAGGGGCAAAAAAACATCAAAAAAAGGGCTGTTTATGTTAAGAAAGGCAAGATTGTCCTCCAAACTCCTCCTAATGGCAACCTGCACCTCGCACCCCAAACACTTGGGGTTTCTACATTCTGAGCTGCACACAAGCTCTGTGCTCAGAATGGTGGGATGTGCTGGGTGCTGAAGCCCAGTCTGCAGGAGGCTGAGGCAGTGTTTAACCACAGCCCCACCATGGAAGCAACTTCCCAGCTGCTCCTGTGCTGCTACTTTACAGCTTTTTAACGAAGTTTGAAACAATGATCCCTCCTATTGCAAAAAATGCACTATTTTCAGGGGGGAACTGAGGCAGAAACAGTCCCCCCATTCAGTGCTGCTGGGATGGCCCTGCCTCTGGCTTAGAGGTACAGGTCCTGGCACCTCCCTTTGCCAGTGATGAGCTGCCTAATTGAGCCCCTCCAGGCCTTTGGAAGGGGCTAGGCAGGGAGGAACCAGGGTCTCCTCCTCTTTTTCACCTCCTTCCCCCAGCTCTCTGAGGAGAGGCTTCCTTGGAAAGCCAATATTATTCCAAACGCAGAAATTTTATTTCTGAATTTGTGCAAATACAAGTTAAAAGATATTAGCTGCATTTCACATTTTGTGCAAATGGCAGAAACAGGCAATTCATGTGCAGCAGGATGGGGGCCAGCCAACGATTTCGATAAAATAAACCCTTTTTTAATTTAAATGCTAATGCACTGAATTAAAATTTAATAACTGAGGAAATTGAAAAGCCGAGCAGGAATATTGGAAATAAATCCAAGCAGAAACAGCTGAAATTAAAAATTCTAGAGAGTGGGAGGACAGCAGCTAAGCTGTCTTATATGATTACTTTTTTTTTCTTTATTTTTTTTTTTCAGAATGAAGGGGGGGAAGGTAAAAAAAAAGAGAAATCCCATCTTTGGCTGGCTGTAGGGCAGTAAATCGAGAGCGCTGTGATTTATTGCTCAATTTTCCTGAGGGAAAAAGGCTTTCTTTCATGCTGAAATATTTCATAAATTTCAAGCCAGCATAAATTCTTAATTTAAAAGTTATGGAGGTCACATTTAGTGCACTGGTGCAATTCTGAAATCTTAAAGGAATAGCAACCAAAAATTGCAATTTCATTTTCTTTTTAATTCCTCACGTGAAATTTTGGTCAAAGGGATTCTCCTAGTTCCACCAAAACAGAAATACACCCCGGCTTCTCATAGCTTCAGAGATCACAGAATCAGAGAATGTTAAGGACTAAAAGGGACCTTGAAAGATCATCCAGTCCAATCCCCCTGCCACATCAGGATCCCCTAGATCAAGTAGCACAGGAACATGTCCAGGTTGGTTTTAAACATCTCCAGAGGAGACTCTGTCTCCTGGCAGCTGCTTCCAGGGCTCTGTCACTCTAAGAAGTTCCTTCTTAGACTGATGTGGAACCTCCTCTGTTCCAGATGACATCCACTGCCCCTTGTCCTATCATTGGATCTACTGAGCAGGCTCAGGCTCCATCCTCCTGACACCAGCCCTTTCCATATTTATAAACATGAACAGGATCACCCCTCAGTCTCCTTTTTTCCAAGCTGGAGAGACCCAGCTCCCTCAGCCTTTCCTCATCACAGAGATGCTCCACTCCATCATCTTTGCGGCTCTGCGCTGGACTGTCTCAAAAATTTTGTGTCCTTCTGGAACTGAGGGGCCCGGAACTGGAGACAATCCACTGGAAATGAAGATATGAAAATCTAATTCAATTATGAAAAGGGTTTTTCTTTTTTTTTTTCTGATGATTATTATTGTTGTTAGTCACTTGAGGAATTCCTGTTAAAAAATCCCCTCCCTCCATTGCCTGGGAAAAGCCAGAAGGGAGGAACTGACGATGTAATTGCTTCTGTTAGATCTCCAATCTTTTGTGAGCACTGATATGTTCATTTGTTATACAGCTGTTCAGCTACAGAAAGGATGTCAGGGCACCCATAATTCAAAGCAATCAATCAAAAATTAATGATTTGTCATGCTTACACAATGGGAAAAAAAAGGCAAAAAAACCCCCCAGCTTTATGGGTTCCTGCAACCGGTAGATTGCTCCAACCTTGGGGGCATTTTCTAGAAGATTAGATCTGTGTGTACAAAGAGAAAAAAGGGAAAAAATAAGAGAAAAAACACAGAAGACAAAAAGGAGAACAATGTACAGCCAGTGCAACAGCCGTGGGGGTGCCAGGGCATTGATGGCCCCCAAAATCCCTAGAGATGGGGTAGTGCTGCACTTCTATTTCAAGAGCTCTGAACCCTGCAAGTCACCCTGTGACCCACGATACCCAGTCACAGAGAAACTGTCTGGGCCCCAGCAATCACAACCTCAAGTGAGAACATCTGCTGGAAAGAAAGGTCCTGGACCAACACTCCTGAAAGACCCAAGTACAGAAGCCAAAGCTAAAGGCAAAGCCCTGACTCTGCCTTCACTTCACTTGGCCAAACCCCTCCAGCCCCAACATCAAGTGATACCTAAATACTGCCAAAAAGTCAAACATTTCAGTTGGGGAGGCATAAAGCTACCTCAGCTTTGAAAAACCAAGACCAAAAGGTCCTTAATTCAAGAATTTCTTTGGGAGATGAGAAGTGTCTCACAGAATCACCCAGGTTGGAAGGGACCTCCAAAGGTCATCTAGTCCAACCCCCGCTGCAGGGAACAGGGACATCCTCAATCAGATCAGGGTGCTCAGCGCCTCATGGAGCCTCACCTGGAGTATCTCCAGGACTGGGGCCTCAACTACCTCCCTGGGCAACCTGTTCCAGTGTTCAACCCCCCTCCTGATAAAGAAGTTCTTCCTAACAGCACCTTTTGATCTGCCCTTCCCTAATGTGAAACCACTGCCCCTCATCCTATCACTCCAGGCCTCCATGACCAGTCTGTCTGTAGCCTTCTTGTAGCCCACTTCAGGGACTGGAAGGTTGCTATCAGGTCCCCTGGGACCTTCTCTTCTCCACCATCGATGTGCCAGTGCTGTATTGTCACCCACAGCTGTAAGTTGGTGCCTCAGTGTGATTCACCACCCAGCCTGGGAAGGGTCACACGTGGAACCCATTTCATGTCCCTTTCCATATTGGTATTTGGAGTTGAGAGAATAAATTCCTAGAACTACACAATGTGGTGACTGCAGCCTCTGTGATTCCTGACCGTCACTGACTGACTCCACAGGGCCAATTCACCATGTTATCACTCAGTCCTTGTTTGCCCTACACGCTGCTGACTCTCCTTTGTGTCTTTTTTTTAAATTTATCTTTTATAACATCTTTTATAACATTTTTTTGCTTTGTGATAAATTCTGATGAGCAATTCACAACCTCTTCTCTCTCAGGACACAGCACATACCACTGAGAAGGGCAAGACATGCATGAAACCTCACCAGTGTTAAAGAGGTTTTTTATTTAAAAAGAAAAAACCTCAAAACCCCCAAAGCAACCACAAGAGCTAAGAGCTCTGCCTAGATGGTTTCACACCAGCCAAGATGCTCCTGGAGAAGAGGCAGCTGCTGGGCACCTCCCATGGTTCTAGAGAGCAATGTCCCTGCAAAGGGGTTGGACGAGATGACTTCTGGAGGTCTCTTCAACCCTGTGATTCCATGAAACACTCTGACAGATCACACTGAGTGCTGTGAGCAGAGCTGGGACCACTGGATTTGGGCTGCTGCAAGCTGACTTCATAGTTTAGAACCATCAGGCCAAATGGTCACACAGAGTCCAAGGGAAGCCAGATCCAGCTATCTGACAAGTTTCTGGACACTTTCAGCCCATCCTGCCCAGAGGTGCCACCAGGAGACACCCACTGCTCCTGTTTCCAAAGGTGCCATTAGCCAGAACTCTGTGCCAGCAATCTGCCTCGTCACAGAATTTTCAGGAGAGCTCTACTCAGTCCAACAGTCAAGCAGCACCAAGCACACTGAATCCCAAGCCCATCCTAAGGCTCCAAGATGATTGAACCTGAGATCCCTGGCACTCATACCTCCAAGACCACGGTGTAGCAGCCAGGGCACAGAAAGATCATCTCTAACTGTACACAGTGTGTGAAGGTAAAATGTCCAATAGAGAAGTGCCACCATGTTCTCAGACTCTGCAAACTGCACTCTTACAAGCTTCATGAGACAGGAAACCTTTCAGCAAAGGGAACAGAAGCTGACCTACATGACCAAAGCCCTCAGCTCTCCATGGGAAGAGGCATGTTATGTTATGTGGCTCCAACTGTCACCAATGACAAAGTAAATCTCAGACTAGCCCTCACACCAGAGACCTATGGATGCAACTTGCCATAGGTGTCTTTGGGGCAGGGCTGGGTGGCTGAAGGACCCCTGGCAGGAGCCTGGAAGAGCAGCCTGGACAACCACCACTGCAATGTTCTGCAGAACGTCTGCACCCTGTGGGGGCACCACCCTGGCCTCCAGCCCGCCTGAAAGGTGACCTTCTCATACACAGATCATCAGGGGTTGGAAGAGACCTCCAGGGATCATGGAGTCCAACCCCCCAGCTCGAGCAGGATCATAGAACCTAGGACAAGTCACATAGGAACACATCCAGAGGGGTCTTGAAAGTCTCCAGACAAGGAAACTCCACACTGTCCCTGGGCAGACCATTCCAGTGCTCTGTGACCCTTACAGTAAAACCATTTTTTCTCATAGTAAGATGGAACTTCCTGTGCTCCAACTGACACTCACTGTCCCTTGTCCTGTCACACAGCACAAGTGAAAAGACACCGCCTCTTTCTTCTTGATAACCAGTCTTCATGGATTTATAGACAGTGATTAAGTCCCCCTGTAAAATCCTCATCTGCAACTCGGGGCTCACCTCAAACACAAGGGAAACTGAGAGCCACGTACATACTGCTTTGAAAATCTCTCTGAAATAAGCTTTCTGCCTTTTACTTTGCAGCTAAGCCCCATGTGGAATCAAAAGAGGGGGATGATGCCTTTTGCAGGCCACACTACTAATTTAAATGAAATATTTAAAATAAAATGCTGCATTGAAATGCTAACAAGTGGTATTTAATGGCTATAATCCTATCAGCGAATCGAAGTGGTGAGTTGCTAGAAATCACTGTTTTGCCAGCAGCAACCAGAAAGGGCTGAAATGGGTCAGAGCAGCTGTCTTTGAGAAAAGTGAGGAGAAGCCTCCTGCACTCCAGTTCACCCAGGTATTTCAATTTGGTGGCTTCTTCACTTATAATTGAAAAAGCAGAAGAGCAGGGCTTGCATCTGCCAGTCGCAGGCTGGGCATGGGGCTGGGTAATCAGCCTGACACTCTAACATAAAACAATTTACAATTCAATATGATTCCCCAAAGCTGCTTTTGTGCTTGTCGGGTCTGGTTAAGGTGGTTCTGTTTAACTAACGCTAATAAATACCTTTCAAATTAAAATGCATGGAAGCAGAATGTGGTTTCTGGCCATACGCTTCTCAACTTGAGCTGTAATCGAAAAGAGAATGGTGATAAACAGGACATCTATCAGTCAGCATCTCCTATCAGCACCACATGTCAATCATGAGGAGCCCAAGCAGATGTATAACTGACCCAAGAAATCCATGTTTATGGAAAGGGTTGCACTATCTTGGGACACACCCCCAACATTTTAACAGTTAGTGTAAACCATAAAAAAATAAAATCAATAAAATTTGGGAAGATTTCAGGACAGGTGTCCTGCTGGATACCTCAAACCAGGATGAAAAATAATTAGTCAAATAATTTGGATTTCCATCCACACCCACTGCCGCACACACAGGACACCCAGGGTGGGACAGAGGTTCCAGGACCTCCCCATCTGACACCACCAAAGCCCTCCATAGGGGGGAAAAAGGTTTTAAATCCATTTCCGAACTCATTTGCAACACCGCAGTGATTCTCCTTGGGACTCCATCCCGAGGAGATGCCCCTCATTCTGCACGGGTTTGCTGGAGGAGCAGAAGCTGCTCACTCGCTGCATCTCCTCTCCCAGCACAAGGAAAAACAGCTTCACTCTGCAGAAGCTTTTTCAAAGGGCCGGTTTGTTTTACCTGAGGAAAAAAGGAAAAAAAACCCCAACAAAAACCCAAAAGAAACCCCCAATCCCACAACCTACTTTCCCCAAACACCTTCCCAAAGCCAGATGAATGATTTTCAGCAAAAACACAAAACACAGAGCCAGCTGAGAAAGGAGCCATGAGCACCCAGTGAGGAAAATGTCACCTCAAACAATTAAGATCTGGCCAACGGGAGAAGCAGCTGAAAGCAGGTCTCACGGAGGAATGTGCCATAAAAATAACTGCAGGGCTGCCTACCTGTGCTGTCTGCTTTTATTAACTTCAGAGCAACAGAAAATGTAGGAAGTGTTTTTGCTTTTTGTTTTTTCCCTGTCTTTTTGCCATTTTTTTTAAACAAAGGCCAAGACGTTGGCAGTTTCCTATTTGATTTTTTCTAACAGCAAGAACCCCAAAAAAGCAGCCCTGCATCACACTGAGATACCTGCAGAGCACCAGGAGCCATCGCTATGCCCAGGCCCCTGGGGACTGGGGTTTTCTTGTGTTTGCTTCCCTAATGCCAATTCAACAGATGCTGAGAGCACCCAAACCCAAGCTACTGCCTGGTACCACAGTCCCCTATGTCACCTCCACGTTGTACTTCTCAACCCCTCGCCATGCTAAGCAATGTCCCTCGAGTTCAGAATGAGCAGGGAGTGACAAGAGCTGATGGCGCAGCGGAGCAGAACCTGTGCCCAGACACTTCCCCAGCCAGGGCAAGAGAAAATGAGCCCCACTGCCCTTGGCTGCTGTGTCTCGTCCCATCCTTACCCTGTGCCTTAGCACATCCTAAGGGCAGCCTGCATCAGGGAACAAGTTCGTTCCTCCGGACAGAGGAATGTGCTGCCTATTTCCTCAGCTGCAGCCTCCCCTCAAGAAACAATGAAAATAATAACAGTAAAAAAACATTATCTGCAAGGAGGAAATCTGAACTTCTACCTGAGGCATCTCCTCCGGTGCCATGATAGAGCTGAGCCCCAGGGGGTGGGTTCTCTGTCCCCCCCACTGCAGGGTCTGAAAATACCCCCCAGTCTGACTGTGGGGCCAAGATGAGTCAAAACTATTCAGGAGCATCCAGCAAGTGTCATCCTTTGAGTCAGCTGCAGCCTTGCCCTGCCTCAGGAGGAAACAGCATGTGAACAGGCTGGGCTGTGTTTGGTGCTTCTGCAATAACAGAGAAAATCCAACAGCAAAAAAAAGAACCTAAGATTTTGGAACCTTTGGAGCAGGAGGGTTTTTCTGCTTGAGGTCATCAGAAGAAAATGTCAGCAACTCTAGCCCAGCCCCTGAAGCCAAGCCTGGCATGAGCTTCCCAATAAGCGAGAAGGATGGAGGTACTGACTGTGGGCACAAACCAAACCTGCTGGGGACATGCGCAAGTGATACTCAGCACCTCTGCCACTGGAGAACATGGGGACATGATGCTTCCAACAGCTCATGGGCCACCCTTCACAAAGACCAATGATCTTGTTTGGGCTCCAACACAGAGTACAAGAAAATCTCCCTGTGAGAGGATGATGCTAATTACTCCCAGCCCTACACATTACTTAAACACAGCTTTAGAAAGACTTAACCCTGAGGTTTCCCAAGTTCACTTGTGTGAAGCTACTGAGATGACTGTGACCTGCAGGGACACAACCCATCCCCTGCACCCTGACACTGGACAGACCTCTGGAGTGTCCTGACGCTTAGGGCCTCAAACACTGTTACCCTTACGGCTGCTCTGATGTCAGGAGTCTGAGTGGCCACCAATACCCATGAAGATTTTTGAGCAGCCACATCACTTGCACAATCACCTCCACCACATTCCCACAGGCAAGCAAATGCCTGCTGGAGATGGTTGCTTAGACTAAAAAGAAATCTGAACAGTTTCTAGATCAAAAAGCAGTATCACCCAAGCCCAGCCAGGCCCCTGGCCACATGCCCTTTCTCGCTGGTGGTTAATCTCCCCAAGAGGATGCAAGTCAAGGAAGATGTGAACATCCTCCCCAAGGGCAATGGCACTACAGGATCACAGTGCCTGGGCAAGGACATCCAGGACCCTTCCCATGGCATGGCAGAGCACAGACAATCCACTCTGGTCCCTCTCTGTCCAAGCCAGGCGAAGCTGGGTGTCTCCTCCATCTTCCAGTACCACCCATGGAGGTCTGAGTGACCCCTTTCTCGAAGTGCCCGTCCTGCCAGTACCAGGGGTAATTAAGAGGTGATGGCATCTCCCATCACTCATAGTCTTTCAGGTCCTAAGTCACTAGGACACCACTAGGTGCCTCCCAAATACTAATTAGCAGCAAATGCTAATAAGGAAACCAGCCCCATGCAAAGAGGAGGTGTGAGCCCAGAATTTCATTGGGAGGTGAGAACGATCCCCCCTGCTCTTGCAGTTTCATGACTGCCTTCAACCGGGGGGTCTCTGCACTGATTTCCACTCTCTTTGTATTGGCAGGAGAATTATTTTTCTTTCAATTTTTTCTTTTTACTAGGTTTTCTTGTTTTGTTTTATCCTGTAAATGGGGGGATGCGGTTTGCTCAAACTGCTCCCCAAACTCTTACCTGGGGCAAAGAGAAAGTTTTAGGACAGAGGTAGAAATTATGCCTAGGCAAAGAAACAATTCTAAAAAATGACTATTATAGTCTAGAAATGATTCTCATTCAGCATCACTCTATCAACTTCTTGCCTACCGCTTATTATCTTCCCACTTTACAAACCTGAGTTAAGACTGGGGTGTGCTGCCTGCACCAACCCATCTCCACGCTCAGGAACTTGCAAATCCAAGTCTTTTCCAAAAAGTTTCAAAAGGGAAAGATCACATTCCTAGGTTTTGCCAACGGGGAGAGCCATCCCAGATCACAGCAAGACAGCAGAACATCCCATCACAAAATCATCACCAGCCAGGCCAGGGGCTTCCCCTCCTAAAATGGAACAAACTGCTGCTGAAAGAGCCTGGGCTGCTGTGTCACCCACCCTTTGTCCCAGCCCCAAATCCTCCGGTAGCCACAGACATGTTTAAGGACCGTAAGCAGTTGCCTCTGAGTCAGGGGAATATTCATACAAGTAATTTTATGAACTTGCTGAAAGTACTGGCACCATCTGTGCTTTGAATTTCAATTCTTTCTCCTGTGGCAGCCGAGGGAAGCTCAAGCAGCACACGCTCAGCAGAATCAGACTGAAGGAAGGGAACATTAAATAAATTTTAACCTCAAACTACAAATGTCCACAGAAGCGTTAAAAAACTTCCGCCCAACCTACATTTTCTTTCCCTTTTTTGCTCAAAAGAGTCATAAAACTAAACTTCTGAATTAAATCACAGCAGCAAATTGGGCTGGATTTAAGGAGTGATTTCTTGATTAAAAGCAACTAAAAAGCAATGAAAATATTTTTGCAGTCTCCTGTTGCTCAGTTCTCTCCTACTCCTCTTCTTTACAAGACAATAATCAAACTTAGGGTGAAGAGATGCAGAGTCAGATTCCTTCTGAACTCCCACATTAGAAAAGCTGGAAAATAAGAGTGACTAGGCAACACAGAACTCCGCACTGGGCTGCTATTCAGAGATGCTGTGAGTTTCCCCTAAAAGAAACAGCTGGAAATATTTCTGAAAAATAAATGTGTAAGGAATGAGACCCTGGGGGGGAAGAGAAGGGGACTGTTATCTTTTACTTACTTGGGAGGGAAAAAAATGGGGGAGAAGGAGCGAGGTGACAACTTTCCAGATATCCACCCATTTTTCCAGGTTTTACATTTCAGAGGAAATCAATTTTTTTAACAAATTGCTTCACAGGCACTTTACCAAGCTGATAAAACAAACCCATCCAACAAGCAACCACTGCCCATGGAAACAAAAAGTGATCAGGGAATCCTAGGAGTTTCCTGCAGTGGACCCTTACACAGGTTTTGTTCAGGCAGTGCCTCAGCTCGTCTTCCGCAAGCACAGGAAAACACTGCTTTGGAATTCTGTACCCAATGGGGCTGTGAGAGCTTCTCACTGCAGGAGTCACCTCCTGGCAGGAACCAGCAGGAACTGTCCACCTGCAAAAGTCTCTTCCTTCCCCACTGGAGCCCAACAGGACATGGTAGAAAGACCCAGAAGTTGAGAGGAGGATCACAGAATCATGCAATTGCTTAGTTTAGAAAAGACCTTCAAATCAATCATCCAGTCTAACCAGTAACCCAAAGGTCCCAACCCACTGCTAAACCCTGTCCCTCAGCTCTGGATCTCCACAACTATGAAACATGGCCAGGGATGGTGATTCAACCCCCTCCATGGGAGTCTGTTCCAAGGCCAAAGGGTCCTTTCCAGGAAGAAGTTTTTCCTCATAGAACCACAGAATGGCCCAGGGTTGGAAGAGACCTTAAAGATCATTGAGTTCCAATCCCCTTGTAGAGACAGGGACACCTTTACTCGAGCAGGTTACTCAGGGCCCCAGCCAGCCTGGCCTTCAACACTTCCAGGGATGGGGCAGCCACAACTTCTTTGGGCATCTCAGCATCCTTACAGAAAACAATCTGTTCCTCATGTCCAACCCAAATCTCCCCTCTTCATGTCTGTAACCCCTTCCCCTTGTTCTCTTGCTACACGCCTGTGTCAAAAGCCCTCCCACAGCTTTCTTGCAGCTCCCTTCAGAGATTAGAAAGCTGCTAGAAGGTCACCAGGGAGCCTCCTCCAGGCTGAACAACCTCAACTTGCTCAGCCTGTCCTCATAGAGGTGGTGCTCCAGCCCTCTGATTATTTGAGTTGCTCTCCTCTGGCCACCTTTCAGGAGCTCTATGTCCTTCTGATGTTGGGGACTCCAGAACCGGACCCCGTGCTCCAGGTGGGGTCTCACAAGTGCAGAGTAGAGGGGAAGAACCACCTCCTTTGACCAACTCTCACTGCTTCTTTTGAGGCAGCCCAGGGCATGTTTGGGTTTCTGGGCTGCCAGCACACACTGACCAATTCAAACTTCTGGTGCAACTGGTTTTTCTTGTCCCTTACCACCCCTCATCTCTGTACACTCTCCTGTCAGGCAGCTGCAGACAGCAATAAGGCCTCCCTTCAGCCTTCTCCCCTCCAGACTGATCAGCCCCAGCTCCCTCAGCTGCTCCTCACAAGGTTTGCTCTCTAGACCCTTCCCCAACCTCGCTGCCCTTCTCTGAATCCGCTCGAGCCCCTTCTTGTATTGAGATGCCCAAAACTGACCCCAGTACTCAATGAGTAGCTTCCCCGTTGCCCAGTATGGGGGGGGTGAATCAGCTCACAGCAGAGCAGGCTGGCAGCGCGTGCACCAGCTCTCACTGCGGCTCAGCTGATGGGAGGCCACCTGAGAAACCATTTTAACTCCCCTACATGTGGAAGAACTCAGTAGAAGTTGAATAGTAGCAGTTTCATCTGCCCCAAAAGAAGTGTCTGTGCAATCAGAGTGAGAGCAGGGCTTCATAACAGTTGGAGACCTGAGACAGAGCTTCCCAGGTTATCCCATCACGGAGTTTGGCATGGTTTGGCCAAAGCAGAAAACAACCAGGGGACACCTTGCACTCTCAAATGCCCCAATGTGAACACAACTGCAGGTCTCTGCAGCAACACAGATACAACACCAGAGCATTTTCTGCATGACCTGCACTTTATGCACGTGAAAGCAGGACAAGTACCTGCCATCAGATACAGGCCTCCTGAACCATGAGCTGCTGTAGCTGCTCAAATCCTGCTATCTGAGCACTAAAAAGGATGTGGGAAAAGAGCTACCAGGCCCTGTCTAGAAAAAGAAGCAGCTCTGAACTGGGTACCTCCCATCTGCCCATGAAACATCATGAAACTGCTGCATGAGGACAGACTCACCCAGATCATCCTGCTGGTGTTCTGCAAGAGTCTAGGGCGTCCAAGAAGCCTCAGATCAGCATGCAGGGAAACACTCTAACTAAAACTAGCTCATGTCAAGAATATCCTCACAGGACCACTTATCCTGGTGGGACATCCACTGGCCACAGCATAATGGATCTCAGAGCCAACATGCTCAGTGACGGAGCTCTTCTTAGAAGAAGCTTTGCTAAGACAAAAGCTGTGCCCTTCAGATCTGCAGAGGCAGTGAAGCTCCAGTCATCTGTGTTTCAACAGAAGGAGTGTGATCCCTGGGCAGGACTGTACACTTTGGAGCTGGTTTTACCTCTATTTTGGGGTACATTCTAGAGAATGCTTTGTGGCTACCATGATTAACAGCAACGCACAGCTTTAACCTGAGGTACACAAGGACTTGTCAAACACATCTGAAGCAGAAAATTACTATCTGTAATTAAAAAAAATATGTGTAATTGGGTAAATACTGCAGCGCCATCGTGTTGGGAACTGAGATGACTAGTGCTGGCCAAGGCTGGCACCCAAGATCCCTTCCCCATGTTCACGTGTATTTGCACAATACACACTCTATCCCTACAAACAACATCCTTTGGAGCATTCAGAGCTATGAGGCTGAAGCTAAAACACTGAGCACTGGAAGGTTAACTATGGGCTTGCACCTTCTCTGCCAGTTTTACCCGACTGGCTTTTTTAACAGCATGAAATAGTGGTAATTTTACTCTGGCAAGCAAGAAAAACCCCAAGTTAAACCACAGTGATCTAAAAGCAAGAAGAGGGGAAGACATCCAAAGCTGGATCCTCTTTTCAGACTTAAAAAAAGAGCAGTAATTACAGGGGGAAAAATTCAGAAAGCGTTTAGTCTGCCTGGCTCCCTCAAAAATTAAAAAAGAAAGAAAAAATAGCAGAAAGAGAGGAGAGGGAAAAAAGAGAAGGAATGGGGGATATGAAGGAAGCTGGAGAAAAAACAATCTTAAAGTAGAAAACTCCAAAATTCTGCTTGCAAAATACATCCCATCAGCCAGCCACAAACCCCATAAATATCACTGGATCGGCTCCCCAAGCAGATATAAATCAAGAAATAAACAAGCAAACCTCCAAGAACGAAAAAAAAAAGCCAGAATTAAAAAAAAAAGAAGCCCAAAACACAGAGGAGAGTCTGAGCTGCTATGAGACGGGGTGGGGGGGCGCTTTGGAAAATAAAAGAAAACATTCAAACCTGTGGAGGCTGCAGCAATGATCACACTGAAACATCACTTGTCTCCTCCAGAGAGCTCCAAAATTGTCCAAGAACAGAGGGGACAGTCACCCCAAAGTCCTCAAACTGGGCAGGGCAGGGGGAAGAGCAGGCTGTCACCCCTCACCATCGACCTTCGCTTTTGCCACTCCCAGCTCGACACCTCTGAGCCACTGGCTGGGCCAAAGGCATTGCTTTTCAAGCCATTTACACGGGACCACCATCACTTGGACCTGACCTGCGTGACCTTCAATTCTCTACAGTTTGTAGAGCTGAAGAAAATGAGGGCATGGAGCTGTGGGGAATTATTTTCAGCATAAAGCGTAGTCCCAGCAACGACGCCCGCTGCACAGCTCAGCATCGCTGCTGCTGAGCCCTTCACACAACAGACTGTGACACTCATTTCAGAAAGTGGAAGTGACACAGCCTGACATTTAGGATTTTTTGATTCACACCAATACCAGAGTATCTGTCCTGCTTATTTTCTAAAGGCAGAACTGTTAAGCTGTGCTCAAAACCTAAACAAAGTGCCCAGACACCACAGATCCAGTTCCACTCGGAACTAAACAACCCAAACCTTCTTTATTTTCAGTCAACAACAAAATTTAACATCAAGGGTTTCTGACTTTGGCTCAACTGGAATGATTTTTTTTAACTTATCAGAGCTTCAGGGAAACTCAAATCTCTATTACTCGCTTGCTAGAATTGGGTTAACAGTTGGACTTGATGATCTAAAAGGCTTTTTCCCCAACTGAAATGATCCTATGACTCTGCTTTTTCAGGTCCCCAGCCCTGCCACCAAACAGATCATCGGGGCAGAGCAAGAGAACAACCACCGAGATGTGGAAAGGCGCATACGTTCTTACAGGATCCATTTCAGGGTTTGATTTCACAAGCAGCATCACTGATCCTCTGAAAGTCTGCAGGGCAGCACCCACTGCAAAGCCCTTTGAAAGGAACGCCAGCAGGTACCACTACCTCCTCCAAACCAGACACAGCCTTGGGTCATGCCTAATAATCAGGCGGAACTCCCCAAGCCCAAGTGTTGAAGCCTGTTTTCCAAATGAAGTTGGGCTCCCAGCAACACGGGCCAGGGCTGGTTCTGCCACAAAGTGGAGAAGGGAGCAGTGACTGCATGGCAACGGGTCTGTGGTCCTTTGGTTGAAGAAAACATTAAGCCAAGGGCTGTTTTCTCCTCCAGATGGGTCACAGAACCACAGAATCAGTACATTTTATTATCTGATCTAGGGAAGGTACTCCTGTCTATGCAGGGGGTTGGAACTAGATGATCTTTAAAGCATTCTGTAATTCTACTGAGGGTGGAAAAGACCTCTGAGATTGTCAAGCCCAGACTACGACATAACATTACCACATCATCCAAACCATGGCCAGACCACTTCCCTGGGCAGTCCCTTCCAGGCTCTAATCAGTCTTTTTGGGAGGAAGGGCTTCCAAACATCCAACATAACCCTGCCCTGGCAGCTTCAGGCCCTGCCCTCTGGTCCTGGTGCTGGTTACCTGGCAGAAGAGTCTGACCCCTACCTGACTAGAATCTCCCATCAGCCTTTCTTTCTATCCCTTCAACAGCTGGGTCACCTGGAGTCCTCCAGCCACAACCACAACACTGTCCATTAAAAAAGAACAAAATATTCTCCCCTACACATCACACTGCAGCAGCCCCTCAGACAATTAACGCTTCACCTTGGGTGCACTGATCTCCACTCCAATCATTGAGAACCTCAGCAGCAGCCATGGCATTTACTGCAGGAACTGGTTTGCAGCCAAGATATAGGGCATACCACACACTCCAGCAGTGGCTTAGAGCACTTCATCTCCAATAAATTACTGAACACCTGGAAAATTTCTTCAGCACACAAATTGCTTTCTGCATGAAACACTCCCAAGTGTGGCACTGAAAGTATGAGAAGTTGTAATGAGTCAAAGCCCAGTGAATATGGGGCACCATTTCAGAATCCGCAAGCTCTCTGGCGCAGGACAACTACCCTGATGCAGTTTGTCCCCACACAGTTCCAAATACAATGGAAGGCACAGGATGCTCCTAAGTCAGGGAGAAGGTTGGCTGGAGAGACACAGGCACACAAGAGAGGCACAGCCCCAGAACGAGATGTGCAGAGACTTTTGGAGAGCTTCACCATTTCAAATACTCCAGCCTTTTCCTGAATTGTCACACTTGCAACTTAACTGGAGCATCACCACTTATCCCAAAAATGTTGTGTTCCACAAATGCCTCACTGATTTGAACACATCCCTGAAGGCATGACCAGACACCAAGGATGGAGGTACGAACATCTGCTGAAGGCACAGCAGGTCAGAGATCTGCTCTTAGCTGGTGGACACCTGGTAACAAGCCGTGATATCCTGGTTCCATCAAGAGGAAAGAAACAAGTAACCCATGTCCAGGCTCAGAGAACAGGTATTGTCAGAACTGTCTTGTATTTAGGGCACAGGCTCAAGTGTCCATGAACTGTTCCCTGGAGAAGCTTTACCTTGCCAAGGCATGCTGAACACCTGCAACTAGCAGGATGGTGACTGAGCTGGGACTGGAATAGTCTAGGATGTTACACTGCAAAGATCCCCTCCTCTCACACTCATCCTTCCAACTCCTTTTTTCTTGGTCCAGCATCTATTTTCAAGACCAATTTCCAGTTAATTATGCTGTCTGCCAACCACAACCCCAAAAAATCCATGTGTATGGGTCATCATTTCTACAGACCCTAGAAGTGAAACACACAACTTCCAACTCCTATACTGGTGGTTCCCAACCAGATCATTCAACAAAAATGGAAAATTCTTATTAATTACGTATTGATCTAAAAATAAGTAAACTAAAAGCCACTTTCTCCTTCGCGCTAGCATAATCTTCAGTCCATGAAGCCACAGCTACAAGGGATGCTCCCTGTCATCACAGAATCATTAGGGATTGGAAGGAACCTCCAAAGATCATCTAGTCCAATCCGCCTGCAACAGCAGGATCATCTAGACCAAGTCACATAGGAACACATCCAGGTGGGTCTTCAACGTCTTCAGTGAAGGAGACTCCACAACCTCCCTGGGCAGCCTGTTCCAGTGCTCTGTCACCCTCAATGGGAAGAAGTTCCTTCTCAGGTTGATGTGGAACCTTCTATGTTCCAGCTTACAACCATTGCCACTCATCCTATCACTACATGACACTGAGAATAGCCCAGTGCCATCCTCCTGACACCCACCCCTCAAATATTTGTAGACATTAATGAGGTCACCCCTCAGTCTCCTCTTCTCCAAGCTCAAGAGACCCAGCTCCCTCAGCCTCTCCTCATAAAGGAGCTGTTCCACATCCTTCATCATCTTCGTTGCCCTATGCTGGACTCTCTCCAGCAGCTCCACATCCCTCTTGAACTGAGGAGCCCAGAATTGGACACAATACTCCACGTGTGGTCTCACCAGGGCAGAGTAGAGGGGAAGAAGAACCTCTCTTGATCTGCTAACCACCCCCCTTTCTGATCCACCCCAGGATGCTGTTGGCCCTCTTGGCTACAGGAGCACACTGCTGGCTTATAGTCATCCTGCTGTCCACCAGGACCCCCAAGTCCCTTTC